>PVJO010009952.1:0-66749 GCA_004026905.1 Hystrix cristata
TTTCCCCTTCTTTCTTTCTAGTACTCCTCTCCTTTGTATATTATCTTCCTTTTATATAATATCTATTACACCTCTTTGTCCTTATTTACAGTTATGATTTCTCATATCAGAGAGACAATTTGATGTGTACTCATGAGTGTCTGATTTATTTCACTTAAAAGTATGTTCTCAAGGAACATCCATTTATATACGAATGACTCTAGTTTATCCTGTTTCATGGCTGTGTAGTATTCCATTGTGTAGAAAAACCACATTTTCTTTAGCCATTCATTGGTTGTTGGGCATTTAGGTTGTTTCCAAGATTTAGCTATTACAAATTGTGTTGCTATGAACATGGTTGTGCATACGTCCCTATGGTATGATGATTTTAATTCTTCTGGGAAGATCCCCAGTAGGGGAATAGCTGGGTCAAATGGAACCTCCAGTTGTAGTTTTTGGAGGAAACTCTATATTGATTTCCACAGTGGCTGGACCAGTCTACATTCCCACCAACAGTGGAGGAGTGTTCCTTTTTCCCCACAGCCCCGCCAGCATTTGTTATTGGTTGATTTTTCCATATATGCGGTTCTTTCTGGAGTGAGGTGGAATCTTAACGTTGTTTTGATTTGCATCTCTCGAATGACTAGTGATGTTGAACATTTTTTCATATATTTATTTGCCATTTATATTTCTTCATCTGAGAAATGTTTATTCATTTCAGTTGCCCATTTTTGGATTAGGTCTTTACATTTGAGAGGTTTAATTTTTTTGAGTTCTTTGTATATTCTAGATGCTAGACCTTTGCCCGATGGATAGCTAGCAAAAATTTTTTCCCAGTCTGTGGGTTTTCGCCCTGCTCTGTTGGTGATTTCTTTTCTGTGCAAAAGCTTTTTAATAGCATGTGGTCCCAAGCACTGATTCTTTGTATTGTTTCCCGTGCAGTCTGGGTTCTGTTCATAAATTTTTTTCCTACCCCTATGTCTTCGAGGGTTCTTCCTATTCTGTTCTCCAGTAAATTTAATGTTCCTGTTTTAATGTTTAGATCTTTGATCCACTTTGATTTGAGTTTACTACATGGTGAGAGACATATATCTAGTTTTAGTTTTCGACATGTGGTAAGCCAATTTTTCCAGCATCATTCGTTAAATAGGCTATCCTTTTTCCAGTGAGGGTGTTTGGCTTCTTTGTCAAAGATGAGGTATTTGAGTGTGTTTGGGGTTGTTTCTGTATCCTCCAATCTATTCCATTGATCCTCAGGTCAACCATATCTTTTGACTCCATATTCTGATCTGTCTGCTCTGCTCTCACTTTTCTCAATGGAAAGCTTCCTGCCTCTGATAGTCTTTTTAAAAATATTTTTATTACAGTAGTACATGTTTGCAGTACATAATGATTATATTCATCATGAAGAGTTGGTACATGTATATAACTTATTTCTTTTTAAGTCCTCTCCCCCTCCCTCATCTGATATTCTACATGAATCTCTGCCTCCCTTATTCTCATAATGCCGGTCTTCCATGAGCAGTGTGAATTCATTCATTAGTCCATTCAGTTAGCTTCTCTAATGTAACTCTGTGGAGGACACAGAGAAGGATGAGAGTGGTGCCTACATTAGGAGAAAGAGTTGACCTCATTTTTCTGAAGACTGAGAACCTCTAGATGCCTCCCATAAATCCAGGATTCCTAAGTCTTCTATCTTCTTTAGATTGTCTCCATACATCTTGTCAGATTACTATTTAACAATCTCCCACTTCACTGCCTTTCCACTGAGACCTTTGGCAAAGTTATTCATGCATAAAAGTTTTCATTCCCTATCTCTTCTGTTAAATGCCCATTGTTTTCTGTCTGTGTCCACCTTCACTCTTTCAAATGGTGTTTGTGCCCTTTGACTCGCCCCACCCCATAGTCCTCAGCACCCACTTCACTTCACTGATACTTCAGAGTATTTTTGTTCTTGTCCTCTCAAAAGCTCCTTTTATTTTAAAGCACATGCCATCTGTCTGGGCCACCCAAGGCACCTCCATTCTTGTGGCCCGGCAACTGTTGTGCTCCACTTCCTGCCATCCATAACGGTTACACACATGGACCAAGCCTTCCTCTCCACCGCCAGCCCTCCCCCACGGTCCAGAGACACCCATCTCCACACGAGACAGTCCCCCCGTGCTGGCCCCTCACTGCAGTTTTTACTTCAGTCTTCCTGTCTTCCACAAGACTTTAGCCTCCACTCTCTTAGCCACAACCTTATGGCAATTAGCCGTAATGACACTGCATATACCACCTCCAAAATTTTAATCTCATGTATCCCAATTTTAACAACTTTTTTCCCAGCTCAATTCCTTTTTCTTTTCTTTTCTTTTCTTTTTAAATTTCAGATTTGGTCTTTCTGTGTTGCCCAAACTTCCAACCTCAGGCGATCCTCCCTCCTCAGCTTCCCAGGTAGTCGGAACTGCAGGTACATGCCACCACATGTACTAGCCAGCCTGGCTCACTTTTATAGTGCCTCCCTCTCTGCCTCCGTGGGGGCCACCGTTGATGCCTCTACTTTTCCACCATTTATCACTCTTCATGAGCTCTCTATTCCTTACTCAGCTCAGATTACCCAAGGTGCACCACCACTAACAATTCCTATTTACACTTTGCCATTCATTCTCCCTCACCTAGCAAACCTTCAGCTGTGGTTAAACTCAGGTCTTGATCGGATCCACGCTTGCCTCTGAACAGCTAAACCCGGCTGAAGGAAAACACAACCCTGTACAAACTGCTTGGCTTTAAGTTTACAGAATGCACCTCAAGGGGACCCTCAGCATGGCCTGGCAATTCTATTACATTTTGCCAGAAAGCACTTTTAATTTAGCTTACAGACCTGACAGTTCCCCAATCTTCCTCCAGATCACTGCTCACTGCTTACAGCTACTCATTCTTCTCTGAGCCTGAGTTTTGGAGTGATCAGGTAGCCCTCACATGTTCCATATTTCACTAAGAAGATAGATGGAACTGAGTAGGAACATTAGGATAGAACACAAACATTCACACAAGACTATAGATACATACTGAATAACTTGATAAAATTGAAGATCAAAACCATCCACTCTAATACAAACTAAATACAGAAGTATTTTTTTCCTTTGGTTTTTTTTTTTTTTTTTTTTTTTTGAGATAGAATCTCACTGTGTAGTTCAGTCTGGCTTTGAACTTGCTGTGATCCTCCTGCCTCAGCCTCCCGGATGCTGAGATTATAGGCATGTGCCACCACACCTGGCCAAACTGTACTTAGTATAGATAAGCATTATGATAAGAGGTGTTGAAAGGAATGGATCACAGCAGTTATGTCTAAGAAAGACATGAATGAAAACAGACATTTTTATTTTTGCTTTGAGATTTTCTGGGGTCATTCAATTCCTAAATATATAGTGTTGATGAAAGAAAAGATTAATAAAAATGTGTGGTAGGTATTAGATAAATAAACTGATGAATCAAACAGAGTAATTATTAAGGATTTTAAAATTTAGACATCTAGGGTGAGCTGTTGCGAAAATAATGTTTACTTTTTTAAGCAATTTTGTAAAGAAAGCTGGTTTAGGACACAAAAACCATAAAAAAAGTTCTAAGCTTCTAGACTTGCCCCTTTAGCCCATATAAAGTCCATGTTCTCCCTCAGAAAGCTACTGTCCTTTCAACAAAGGCTCTGAAAATGCTTTCTCAAGGTCCCTGTGACCAATAAATAGAACGATCTCTTCCCATGTAGATCAGCACTTTCTACAACTGGAAGGAAAAAACTTTCCAGAAGTGCAGGTATCAGAAAGTGGGTAGCAAAACTGTTTCTATGGCAAGACTAGACCGCAGAGAAGTCTATATTTTTGGAAATGAACGCTTGTTTATTTCATAACAACACAAATGAAGTACAAGTACATCCACTACTCTGCCAGTTTCCAAGCCTACATGATCTATATGTACAACAACAGTTCTATGAAGTTGACTGAATTACTAGCCCCGTTTGAAAGATCTGGACATTGAGGCTGTGAGCAATTCAGCGACCTGACTGGTGGGTATATGGATTGTAAGCAACAGTGACTAGGGATGGATAAAATTGCCATCGCTCCAAATCTAGGGCTTTTTCATTTTACCTGCATGGGATACTGCTGTGGAAAGAGAAAGATCAATATTTGTGACTGTGTTTCTGCTTAGCCCAATCTTTTATTTTCTAGGTCTTGCCTTTGGTGATTGACTGGGTTGAAATGCAGATCTTTATTTCAAAACCTCCAGAATTTGGTGAGCAAGGAGTACTGAGTCCTGTGGGTGGTGTACTTGGATCCCTATCTAATCAGGTCAGAGTGCCTGCAGAAAGTAGGGGAAAAGGCATGGAGGCTGATGACATTTCTGAGAAGAAAAACAATGAGCCCTGGTGTTTTGATGTGTTTCTTCGTTCCAGGTGTGCCGTGAGGTATTTTATCCATCCTCTAGGAAATAGACCCAGCAAGGCAATTTGGAGTCTCAAATGGAAAGACTCAGAATTTTATTGACAGATAACTATCAAGTATTCGCCCTGGTTGTCATCACAATTTATATTTGTATACTAGTCTATCATGTCAAAATTTCTGACACTGTGGCAAACTGTCATAGGTTATTGAGTCTGCCTCTTCCCAAATCAACCTGGAAAGCAGTAGGAAAAAAAGGGGTATGAAGATGAAGAACAAGTATTAAAAGGCCTGTGCTGACTTCTCGAAGAGGCTGAAGGATGCCTAGGAGGGAAGTGTGATGCAGGGCTGGGGTGGGGAGGCCCCTGGACCCCGAGGTGGAGGAGGCCAGGGTGGGGCAGCAGAAGGACAGGCATTGTTAAAGTTACACTGCTATAACCTGTGGATGAAAAGAGTTGCAGATGGACCCGTCCTGCACCAGCAGTCTAACAAACCTCCATTTCCATATCCCCAGACTGGAGGCCCAGCAACATTTTTCCCTAGCGTCTTGCTCCCTAGAGACTTCGGTTGAAGCCTTGGTTAGGGAGTCTGGGGGAGGGCAACAGACAGGCCAGGGAGCTGTGCTTTTGAGAGCCTGGTGCTCTGCGTGGTGGGTGAGGCCGTATCCCTAAAGAATACATGCTGGGCAGGTCTGCAATGTTTACCCCAAAGCACACAGTGCCACAGAGTACAGCTGCTGCGCCTAGTAAATACAAACTCACAGCGACTCACACGCCAAAATAATCACCTTCCTGAGGACTGGAAAAGGAAGACAGTGCAGTGGGCACAACCACAAACAGAATTTCTGACATAGACGAAACAAGATTTTAGAATACTCACAGTACACAGTACGTCTACTTATGAAGACAAGAAAGCTTTCATGCTGTAAAGCACTGAAAAAAATCTTAACTAGGAATTATGTAGGTAACTAAATATGATATTGAAATAAAGAATATGCTAGCTGAGAAATACTACAGGATGGACAGAACTAAAAGTCATTGTGAATAGGAGCATTTGATTGGGGAACTCTCAGATAAAGGCCAATAGGAAAAAGCAAAAAAGGAAAATATTTTTCTGAAAGTGCTAAGATATTGGAAGAAGAGGTGAAGTGTCAACAATATTTGATTAATGGCAATTGCCAAAGGAGGAATATTGGAAAAACTCATAAAGATATACTGTCCATCATGAAAGAAAAATGACACGTCTAAGTTTGAAAAAAACTCATCATGTTCAGGTACCAAATAACCATGATACTTATGATCATTATGTATACAATGTACCAATACCTGTTCTTGGTAAAAAAAAAAAAAAAAAAAAACTCATCAAGGAACAACGGAGGAAAATGAATAGAGAACCAAAGACATTTTTAAAACTTCTAGAGAGAAAGGTCACCTATAAAGAAATGAAAGTCAAATGTCATTGTACCACACAACAGAAACACCGGCCTCTGTTAGACACGAAGTAATATGGTTGAACTGAAGAGGAGACAGTGTAGTGGTGTGTACTTGTAATCCTTGCTATTCAGGAGGGTGAGGAAGGAGGCTCTCAAGTTCAAGGCCAACCTGAGCAACTTAGTGGGATCTTGTCTCAAAGCAGAACAAAAAGGAGTGGGGCAGTAGCTCAGTGGTAGAGCACAGCTGGTTTCCATCCCCTCTAGCACAAAAAGAAAAAAACAAAAAACCAACCAAACAAACAAAGAACTGAAAGAAAGGGCATCTCAAATTGTTGTTCAAATGTAGAAGGTGACAAATATGTTCTCAGGTACTGAAAGACCCATAACAGGAACAGAATTGGACAAGGAACTAAATCTAAAGAGAAATAAGTTCTGGAGGATGCAGCTCAGGATGCAAAAAAAGTAAAAGTGATCATACATTTCAGTAAATGTACTGCTGATTCAGCAGAGTTTCCACAGACAGCATCAATTTATAAAAGCAACATTAGCATTAACCCACTAGAAAATATGGTGAAAAATAACAACAAAAGCATAGTATTTAGAAATCAATTTAGCCAGAACTGTGGAAGGCCTCTACAGAAAAACTTAAAACTTGAATATATCTCCCCCTTTTCCTTTTGAAATCAGCCTTGTTTGCTTATGAGGCAGGATCTAGAAGAAAAGTCAGTGCTAAAGCCTTTGGACAAAGTACACAGGCTGAGAAAAGCCAGGACGCTTTGCTCACCTACGTACCCCTGGCAAAGAGCGATAGCCAGGACTTTGAACTCCTGCTGCTGTGAAAACTCCAGTGCCCGCCGGGAATTGCAAAACACCAAAAAACATTTGGGCAACAAATGTAAATTTTCCCCAAAAGAAAGTTTCTTTATTGTTCTCATTTCAGAAAAATGCTAATAAGCAAACAGAAAACATAGCATGATTCAATCACAACCATAATAGCACCTTCATGTGTACTTTTGTGGATAGTTTCTTAATATTAAGGCTAAAAAGTATAACATCAGTGCAGAAAACTCAAAGCTCCTATAGCTGATAGTGGACTCCTGCATTCACGTCAGATAACCCTTCCTCCAGTACAGGTATTTTCCCTGTCCTATTTTTTTTTTCCTGTAGTTGGGATTGAACCCAGGGCCTTCACATTGAGCTACATCTTAGCTCTCTCTTATTTTTTACTTTGAGACAGGGTCTCGCTAAGTCACTAAGTTGCCCAGGCTCGGCTCAAATCTGTGATCCTCCTGCCTCAGCCTCCGAGAATGCTGGGATTATGGGCTTCCATCTTAATGTAAAAGCTACTTTTTTCTTTGTTTTCTGTGTATGCTCTACTAACTCTTCAAACATTCTCTCTTCTGCAAGTTCACTGAATGCACCTCCATGGACACCTTCCAGATGATTCACCACATCTCTCTCTGGTCTCACTCTCCTCTGACTTCTAGAATTGGTCAATCTGGACAGAACCATCTTCCTCAGCCATCCCTGCTCCCAATTTGTCAATTCTGGACTGCACACAGCAGCTCTTCATTGAGTACTTCTCCTTCATGCCTTCTGCCCTGCTGCCCGCACAGGACAGGATGAGAGGAGCATGAGAAATACCTCCGCGTCTTACCGCGCTGAACACTTTCGCTCATCCCACCTAAAATCCACAGATACATGTGAGAGCCTGCTATGAGAGACCTATTTCCTTCTGTGAAGGAAGATCTGTTATTTTCTTCAGGCAGAGGTCTGTGATGGAAGGAAGAACTAAACCACAGAAAAAGGCAAGGGGAAAATGAAGGAGGGAGGGAGAGAAGACAGAAAGGAAGGAAAGAAGGAAGGGAGAAAGGAAGGAAAGAAGGAGGGGAGGAAGGGAGGGAGGAAAGAAGGGAGAGAGAGAGGGAGAGAGAAGCAGAAGGTAAAAAAAATCCTGGATTAAGATTTGTGTCATTTACTCTTTATGCTATCTTATTCAAAGTTTTTAGCCTCCCAAATTTTAATTTCCTCAACTATAAAATTAGAAGAAAAATAAATAATAAAATTAGAATGGAACTTTAAATTGTAATAACTTATTGTGAACATTAAATGAGATCATTTAAAAGTAATTAATGTTTGAAAAATATTCAAAAATGCTTATAATTATAATGGTTACTGTTATGTGTCAGCCTGACTTGGCTACGGGGTACCCAGATATTTGATAAAACATTATTCTGGGTGTTTGTGTGAGCATATTTTTGGATGAGTTTACCATTTAAATTTATAGACTGAATAAAACAGATTGACCTCCATAATGTGGGTGAGCCTCATCCAATCAGTTAAAGGCCCAAATAGGACAAAGAAGGCTGACACTCCCGTCAGACAGACTTCAACAACCTGACTACCTTGAAGCTGGGGCGTGAGCCTTTTCTTGCCCTTCAAGTTAGACTGACAGGTTGGTTCCTCCTCAGTCTGCAGCCTGCCAGCCTTTGCTGGATCGTTACCACCCTCTCGCCGGTTCTCGGGTCTTTGGATACTGACCAGAACCATATAGCTCGCTCTCCTGGACCTCCAGATTGCTGCTTGCAGATCTTGGAATTTCATAATTGTATAAGCCAATTCCTTATAATAAATCATTTTACACACGCACACACACACAGGCACACACACACACACACACACTGTTGGTTCTGTTTCTCTAGAAAACCCTAAAGAAGCAATTGGTATCATCACTGAAAAATCACATTTTGTATAAATTTCCTAATATTCAAGATAGCTTACTCTGTTGTCTAACTCAATCCTATGGAAAATTATTTTATTTGCAACATGAGGAACTCACAGTAAATCTGAGAAATTTCCTGAAATCCCAAGTCCGAGAAACATCTTTCTTGGAGGAGGCAGTTCCAGAGAGGTAGATGTTTACCTGAAGGTGATAGTTTCACACCCTGTTTTAAAAATTTTATTATTATTACTTTGGTAATTGCCGAGTTAAACAGTGACCAGAACAGCCTCACATCAGAGGCTGAAGGAGGCGAAAGTTTAAGTTCAAAGGAGACGCCTGCAGGACCCGAAGGACAAGTAGCTAAGGGGAAGTATCTTCTGTAAAAGTTCAGCAGAAGACAAGAACCATCACAAGCCAGGGCCACTCCAGCTCTGACCCCTGGGAGGCCTGCGGACCAACAATAGCTCTAGTTTTAATTCACTATTTCCTTAAAGAATTTTCAGGGATTTGAGCCCAGACAATTTCAGAACTGAAACAATCCTTAAAAGTCATCTAGCTATAGGTTCTGGAGAGATGGTAGTGCTAGGTTTTGAGTCTTTGATTCCCATATAAAATACAGACAGGAAAATCAAAATCTCATCATTTGCAATAAAATGAAGTGATGGTGTGTCTCTATGGTTCCCCCAAATACAAGTGGGCGAAGATAAACTAGCAGCAGGACCCCTAAGCAGCCAGTGAGAACCTGCTGGAGAGCAGACAGACAAACTGAGGGGCTGCAGCCCAAGCCAGGACCTGTTTTGCCCACTCTAGTATTAGTGAGTTGCAAGCTCCACACCCCGCGGGCTGGAACAACACAACCAGTGTTTTGCTGAGAATTGTTTAACAAGCTGGCTGGTAGTATTTGCTGACCTCTGTGGTGTAAAGCCTCTCCTCATGGCCCATTGCAGGCTATAAAGAGGCACATAAAGTTGGGAAGAGTTGTGTACAATTAAATTGTCTCTTGCAAGGTAGATGCCAGCTGCTAAGCCGTGGGAAGAGCCAGGGAGATTCCAGGACTGGCCTTAAATTGAGTAGAAACAGCAACTGAAAAGAATAGGGAGAACAGCAAGGAAGGGAAGAGAAGGTTGAGGTCTTCTCTTGTCTTCACTGGGTAAAGGAACATGGCACTTTGTATTCACCTTAAGGAAACTTTGACATCACATATCATTGACTGAAGATGTGGCAAGACAGAGAAGATGGCTACATTGTACACTGTGGAGCAAACTAACCTCCTGTTAATAAACTACCCCAACATCCATCCATAAGTAGAATGAACAAACAAAATGTATGTTTCTGCAGAATGAAGTACTGTGCAGTATGAAAATGAATGATCTTCAACTCTGCAACAACATGGGTGATCTCACAGACAATACTGAGTGAAAGAAGCCAGGCAAATTGAGTGCCTATAGGTGATCCCATTTGTATGAAATGCGAAACAGATAGAACCACCCCGGGCCACTCTAAGTTAGGGTGCTGTTTACCCTCGGGGAAAGGGTCGTGCTGGAAGGGGGAGCGAAAGAAACTCAGAAGTGCTGCTTGTGTGGCCGTGCTCTGCGGCAGCTCATCAAGGTATGCATTGTTATATATGTGCATTTTTTTGTGTACTATATAGATCAATCAGAAGTTAAAGAAACTTTATTAGACCTTCCTGCTCTTCCCAGAGTCACTCCTGGGATACCTGGGAATCAGGGACCCCCCATCTCCTCTCTCAGCCGTGTGCCTGCAGCCCGGCTCACACTCAGGAAGCTTCTCTGCCCTCCCCCGCCTGGTGCGGCACCCTGGGAGGTGCGCAGTCTCCCAGGCAGCTGTGCCCCTGAGAATGGCCCTGCCTGGTATTCACTGAATACCCCACAATTCTTATGAATAAAGCGTTCTCCATCTCATCACATTTTTACCTGAGAAAAGTATTTCCAAATGATTTTAATTCTGAATTCATAAATCCTCTCCCCAAGGGATAGGTCAGGACAAGAGACCCAGATTCCCCTAATTCAGAGTCCAAACCCTTTTCTTCAGCTTCCCCCTGCCCTCTCCTTTCCCTCTGTTAGGGAAGGCGGATGCTAAGTCTCAGGGATGCTAGTCTGGTGCTTACTTCTGTGATGGGAGTATGATGTCCAGTCTGCACTCTGCCCAGATCCTCTCAGTCTCACCATTTTAGCGCCTGCTGTGGCTGGTGTGTAAATAGCTCCCTTGCCCCTCACATAGTTCTCGGAGGGACCTGTACTGTGTGGGACCCAAGGAGATTAAACCCCGGCTGCCAACAGTTTGCAGCCTGACTCAGTTCCCCACTGCCCTGCGGCCCTACGGGCGTCCCTAAGCCCATGCCCCAGTCGAATCACTCTACACAAATTCTGTCTCACAGCCTGAATCTGGGGGACTACAAACCAAGGTGCTGATATATAGGAGAAATGGAACTCCCAATCTGTTGTGCCAAGTTTACATCCCCCAAATACCGAAGAATGAATTCCAAGGGACATTGGAGGGTAACAGGAATAAAGGTTTATCAAGACTCAGCTCCTGAGAGATAGAAGGGATCCCGAAAGTGGGTTGCCACCAAGGCCCTTTTTCAAGGGGAATTCATACGGCAAAGTGCACTGTGAGTACAACTTGGGTCAAACTACATTCTGCCTATAGGATTACACGTATAGCTGCTTAGCTAATATTGATTCAGTAGGGAAGCAAGGCAGGTAGCAAAGGTATATGGCTGGCAGCATTCCCATTTTGGGGAAGGGTTAGGTCCAGAAGTTCTGGCCACTCATCGGGGAGTTTGATGCTTATCTGGACTTAATGGTCTAGGTGGTACTAATCACAATATAATTTCAAGTTATTGCTTATCCTTTAAGGAGGCATGTAGGGCTGGCCATTGCATCTTTTATCTTGAGGCCTGATCTCTGCAGATGTGCCTCCAGCCACAATTCTGATGTCTTTATTTTTTTCTCCTGACTTCCTTGAGTCCCTCTCTGATTGTATATTAATTTCTGTCTAATTTAGCAGCCTATAATAATTCCAGTCTGCCCCTCCCAAGCACACACAAGCATGTATGTGCACAAGTACACATACACACATAAGGAGGTGTGCCCATGAGGTGGACACACCCTAAGGCAACCCCCAAGGAATCATGACTTTCATATGATCCCTCCACTGAGCGTGGATGGAACCTCCAGCAGAAAGTGGCAAAGGTGACGGGCCAGGCACTCCCGTGGTTATGTCCTGTGACAGCAGACTAGAGAGAGAAGGATTGTCCTGTGGCTGGGAAGAAGCAGACTGCCCTGTCTGAGCTGCCTGGGAAGGTCACAGGACAATAAGTAGCCTCTAGGAGCCAGTCTGATCTCTGGAAAAGAGCCAGCAAGAAAACTGGGACTTTAGTTCTGCAACCACAAGGAAATGAATTCTGGGAAGAACTGGAGTGAGTTTGGAAGTGATTCTTCCTCGTCCAGGCTTCAGTGAGAATGCAGCCCTGCTGACACCATGGTTGTAACCTGCTGAGAGGCAGCGCAAGAGGACCCAGCAAAGCCACACGCAGAACCTCCACCCCCTGAAATTTCGAGATAATGTGTGCTGCTTAGAGCCACTAAGCTTGTGGTGATCTGCTCTTCAGCAACAGAAAACGAATACTCTGTAGAACTTTCTGACCGGAGCTGGGGGACTGGCTTCTCCTCTCTCCCTAGGGTACATCTAGCAAGGTCTGACCTCAGGGCTCTCCAGTACCATGATGCTCTTTGATTTGGTCATCTAAGGTCAGCCACGATTTCTTTTCCTCTCAAATTGTTTTTATAGAAATAAGCATCGAGGAGCCAACCACTCCCTGGTGAACACGAGTTTCTTCAGTAATGCTTCTCTTTAAATTCTTTCTGGACACCCAATCCAGCAGGTATTGGTTTTTCCACCGTCAGGATAGATCAAGGGTCACAGGACCGCGTTCCAGGCTCATTCCAAAATTCTACTGGGGTGTAATGCAGTATGTAAAGTCCTTTTCTTCCTGAATGTGTCACAGATTTAATTTACAAATTTGGGCAATCCTCCAAAATAATATAATGCTGAGGTTCTCTTTTCTGTTATGAGAAATTTAGCAGGATTATTCGACAATTCTGCATGTTTCCAAATGCTGTTTTACGGGCTCCCAAGAACTTCCCTCCAGCGGTGGAAACTCTCTGAGGCAGAACCCCATCAGCCTCCTCTTGTTGCTCCTTCCTGGTACCTGCTTTATCTAACATGTTAGCACTCTTCCCAGCTGTGGTTCAAGGATTTCTTCCCTGGGGGACCTATGTGCATGGGAGTCTTCCAAGCAGTTCAGCATTTCCATCTGGTTGAATGGAGCGTTCCCCTGACTGTCCACAGGCCAGCTTTCATCTTGGTGGCTGTTCCTAGCTTGGGCAAGAAGCAGGCTTTAGTAACCCAGGCCACTGCTCTGTTCATCCATGTTCCAGGAAGAGGTTTCATCTTCTGAGAAACTCAGATAAAGCTGGGATCTTTCAAATAATCACTCTGTAGTTATTTTCCTCCTCTATTAATGCACTGGAAGTCAGAATAATTAATATCCTAATAAAGCTACACTACCTTCCCTGTGAATAATTTTGCAAACCATTTTGTATTTGCGTGATTTAAAGTCTTCAAGTAGGACCCCACTAAACAATCCCATCACAATGTCGGGCAGTCTAAAAATGAGCAGTGACTCTGAGCGTCCAGCCCTCAAGCACACGAACCGTTCCCTGCTGCTCGCCTACACACTGGACTGCTGCTGTTGTTGCTCTCAGCCTTGCTACAGTTCAGCTGTCAGAGGGTGGCCAGGTACAGCTGCTCCAGGCTGTTTGCTCACTTCTCCCAAACAAATCATTGGAGGCCATTTTTGGTGAAAAGGAAAAAAGCTAGCTTCAAGGAGATGGAGGGCCCTCATCTTGCTACAAATCACCATCTTACTTTATCCAGGTATGCAAGAGCCATTTCTAGAAAGGAACGGAGGGGACGGGGGATAGAATGAGACGGCACACATCTCCAGGCTCGCTGCACCCTTTTCACCACCTTCAGCTCCTTCCCTTCCCTGTGGAACGGAAACTGGACCTTGACCTCCTGGGCCAGCATCTCCTGGCGAGGGGGAGGGGAGTCATGTTGTAGGCCTAAAGAAGCTAGAAGAAGCCACCTGCCTCCAAAGAAGACTATTCTGACTTTTAAATTTCCATTTTGCCCTGCCAGTTACAAGGACAAGGAACTCTTGGCCCAGGCTGGCCCGCATTTGGGCTCCAAGCTCAGCCTTGGCAGGCTTCCCTTTCACACCCAGCCTGTGTTCCCTGACACGCTAGCACTGTGCTGGGACAGCTACTTCCCAGGAGTTCGCGGAGTGAGCCACTGAGTTGTGTCCCCCACCCACCCGCCCCATCCCACCAGCCCAGGAGTGCAGCCTATTACCCTGCTCTGGAGCTGCCCACGCAGACGATCGCCTCTCTCTTCCCACATTTGCTTCAACTCTCAGGAATTTCAATCAAGTCTCAAATTTTCTGTTAAATCCTTACCTCAGAATAACAACTGCTTGGGGCAACCGACAGTCTTCATGTACTGAAAGCGGCTATTCAAATTTGTTCTTTCTTGAACTGGTATATTTACTATAGTAGTCTAGGAACACATGCCACTATGCTCCAATTTAATACCCACCTTGACAATATCACTAAGTCTATTAGGCTGCCTTTTACAAAGCCATAGATTTTTCCATTTTACAGATGGGAAAATAGCCCCGGAGAGGTTGTGTCACCAATTCAAAGCCACACAGATATTTGAAAGTGTGTTTGACAACAAAACTCATGCTTTTTCCTTGTCATCAGACATGTTGGAAGGGACTATAAAGATGTGCTTTACAAACATAAATGGAAGAGTATTTCTCAAACCAGAGCCTGTGTACTCCTTGAGCTCTGTAGGAATATTTTAGGGAATTTGCTACTGGTTTCCTCAAAAACTGTTTAAAACATATATAGATGTTACCACGGGCGACAGAGTCCCAGGATGGGTTTTCAGGAAGTCGTGTAAGATGAACAAAGAATTAAACATGACATGGATGGTAAGGAAAAAGCAGCTGAGTTTGACAGAGTTCAATTAGACAATGGTACACTCAGAGTAAGAGGGAAGGAAAATGGCACAAAGGTTTGTGGGCTTTCAGTTTAAGCATTTAAAATATTGCACCAGGTCTGGGGCACTTCCCACTGTGCAATTTCCTCAAGCCAGTTCATCATCCTGCATCATTTTCTTAGAAATATTTTTTCTAAATAAACACAGAATCCATCTCCCACAAGAATAAGAAGGCTCACTTTGCGCTCATCATTACTTGAATAATATTACCAGGAGACTATTTTAGCCCCGTGGAATTACCTCAATTGCAGATCGGCTGGATGAAGAAGAAAAAATGAGAGTGGCTAGGGAAGAGTTAGTAGTGTGCTTCTACCACAGCTCTCTGGAAATGCAGAAGACAGTGGGCTTTTCTCTATTACAAACAATGCCTCGAAAGGCTGGTGTTTAGAACTAATCCTATTCCAATGTCCAGAGTATCAGAGTCTCAGGATTGAGCCTATAAATTAAAAATCATGTGTTTGCTGTTATAAAGTATACTGGTTTATGATCAGAAAATTAGGAAAACAGCAGCTTAGCTTGAATTGTGTGTTGATGGGTCCAGAGCTATCAGATACCTGTCCAGGTACCTGTCTTGGCTCAGTTACAACAGGAAGGTTAGTCTGTATTTGTTGTTATTTGCTGCCAGATTGTGAAGTGGAGCAACTTCAGCAGATGATCAGGGTCCAAGAGATGCATCAACCAAAACTTACTGGAGAAGAAATTAGCAGAACTAAAAAAGCTGAAAGTCCTTCAACCAGACCTGGAATGTATCTTAGAAGCAAGTGACTGGTTAGGAACTTTAGAAGAAGGCGAAGAGGGTCTGCAGAGGGCCCTGGCACTAAAGCCGTTCGGAAGCTGGCATGGAAGATGGAGAAGTGGCGCTCCCCAGGGCTATTCAGCTCAGTTCCAGAAATATAGCTCAAGCTGTTCCACAGACACCAAGTGCACAGCTTACACCAGGAGAGCTGTTCAAAGAAAAGCCTGTTTGAAAAGCAGCAGCAGCAGCAGGCAGATCCACCAGGACAGGCTGCACAGCCTCACGAAGGGCTAAACACAAGTTCAGGAGCACTGGAGAATGAGCTAGTTGAAGCTACGAGTGATGAAGACACGCTACGGGCAGCTGTGACCATGTCTGTAGAAACCTACAAATAATTTGAAAGCAAAAAGGAAAAAAGTAATATCTTTCAAAATCATTTAGATATTCATGTTTTCCAACATTGTCTTGTATGATTACAGCAGAGGGTCTATTTTTGGTAATATCTCAAAAAGAACAATCTTCATTACAGGAAATGTTTAGGTGGTTTGCAAACAAAATGATGAGAAAGTAGAAAATGTGTCAGTTGTAGGCCTAAATAACGATCCTTCAAATACTAGGCAAAGAGGCATTCAGCAGTTACATTTAAAATTTTTAAAATTTTTTTTCTCCTTTTATTACTCCAAATCTCATCTTAGTGCTAAATTCTTTCTGTGTTCGTCAGTTTCCATCACTACAATGAAGACTTGAGATGATCAACTCATAAAGAGAAAAGGGTTACTTTGATTCATAGTTTTAGAGGTTTCAGTCCATGATTGGTTGGCCTCAGGGCTTTGGGCCTGTGGCGGCTCATGTCATGGTGGGAGTGTGTGGCAGAGTAACACCACTCACCTCACAGCTGGGTAGGAAAGAAAGAGCAAGACAGAAAGGAGAGAGGGGAGGAGGGTGAGGGTGAGGGCGAGGGGAGAGGGAGAGGAGAGAGGGGACAGAGGAGAGGGGACAGGATGAGGGGAGAGGGGAGAGAAGACAGTGGAGAGAGGAGAGGGGACAGGGGAGAGGGGACAGGGGAGAGGAGTATGAGCCTGGGTCCTGCAGTCCCCATGTGGTCATGCCCTTAATATCCTGGGGACCTCCCACTAGGCACCTGGCTCTTGAAGCTTCTACCACCTCTAAATAGTACAACATGGAGACCAATTCTTTAACAAATGGGCCTTTGAGAGAACATCTAAGAGCCAAACTATAACACTTTCTTTCTAGAATTCTGCCAGACCCCTTTATATTTCTTCTTTAATCTCTTTTTGGCAGTGGGACATGGTATGGATACATTAGCCGAAATTTACTTGAATAAAAGGGAAAATATTTTTCTGATTTTTCCCTCTTTGTTTCCTTGAGGATTCCTCTTGGGATGTTCATCTGCTTTTCCCCCTTTATCTTAATCCCCCCGTTACTTTTGTAATGCCTATGTATAGGTATTACGGTGGCTCTATTTTAATCAGTAATGTAGACAAATGTTTGCACATCAATAAGAATTTGTATGCATTGTCTGTAACATACTCTTCTGGGTTACCAAATTCTAGACCTGTACATTATCTTAATTTAATCATCAAATTTTTTGGAGCAATAGCTGTTTTAAGTTACTCATGATCAATCAGCCAGGTTTTTTTGGGGTGGGTGGTGCTGGGGATCAAACTCAGGGCCTTGTACTTGCCAGACAAGCACTCTACCACTCAAGCTGAATCCCCAGCCCCAGGTATTTATTATTTACTATGTATTTACTATGGCATGGCGCTCTATTCTAACACCTCAAAAAGACTTATACTCAAAGTAATACTCCCAGATCCAGGCTTCCCACATGCAGATTCTTTTTTGCCTGAACTTTTCTCCCAAATTTCCTTCCCTCTTGCTTTTATGGGGCTCTAGGGCTACCGGTCAGGGCCTTGAGCTCAGTCATAAATTTCTGCTTTGATAACCTGTTTATATGTCTATACTGTTTGTCTTTTGGTTACAATAAAGCTTGGAATGATCGTCCTTAAGAAGTACATTTCAACCCATCATTAATGTGTATGTACTTTTATGTTCATGGTTACTTTACAAAAGTCCCTAGTGACACGGGAGACTGATCCCTGACTTGGTGAACTGTGTGGTCCACACGCAAACGAAAGAGAGTGTGGAGTGCAAAGGAGTTGTTCACTCTGGGCTCATCAACTTGCAGAGGACTCTGGTGCTAAGTCCCTCAGTGGACAAAAGCCAACAGACCAGCTTTGTTTGGACCACACATAGTTGAAAAAAATTAATTTGAATGCTGGTTCCCTGGTCCTAATTGCCCTAATATCAGACCACTTTGCTTATTCACATCCAACTAAACTCTGTAAGCCTGGAGTTTAGATCAAGGTCCTCAGTTTATAGAGAAAGAAACTGCAGTTTGGAAGAGAGACATATACGAGAGATCATAAATATTTAAAACAGCAATGAAACTTAAAGACAGGCAATGTGCTCTGGCAGCTAAAAGAAGTGAGCAGAAGCAGGATGGGCACCTAGAAGTGGGAGCGCCCTTCATCCAGACCCTTCGGCGGCATTTGGAAGAGCTCTGGGAACCCCCAGTCGAAGTCATGACATTTGAAGCAGGCAGGGTGATTAATTCACCGGTCTCTCACTTTCCTGAGGCCTTTGAATGTCCAGAGAGTCAAGTGCCTCAGTATTTTGGTTAACAGCTGCAGAAAATTGATGGAAGTAGAGACCATCATGTTTAGTAAATTAAGCCAGACTTAGAAATTTATCAGTATGACATGAGACGCCTAAAGCATCAATCAATCAATCCATTAAATAAAGGGCAGAGGATAAGAAGCTAGAAGACAGACTTTTGGAGATGGGGAAGGCGGTGGGGGTGGGGGGGGGGGGGGGGGGAGGAAGGAGAGAGGGTGGCAACCAGATTAAAAATTATCAGGATATGTTCCTTAGTCACTTTCTCTGACAAAATACCTGACACTCTCAGTTTAAAGGAGGAAAGTTTTATTTTGGCTCACAGCTTCAGAAGTTTAAGTGCATGGTCAACAGGCTGAAACACAGGCACTGCATGGCAGAAGGGTCCAGGCAGAGGAAAGCTGTTGTTACCAGGGCAGCCAGCAAGCACAGAGAAGGGAGGAGCTGGGAAGGGAGATAAGGTCATGTGACCCACCTCTCCCAACCAGGCCAGACCCCCTAACCACAAGTCAGCTCCGTGGCCCCCACAATCCCATCACCTTCCAAAAGCCCCGCTTCTCAGAGCACGAGAGTTTTGGGGTCATTCTTGATCTGAGACATAATAATATATGTTAAAGGCATGTGCCAATTTCCCAAAATGAAGCTCACCATTCTGTATTACTAACATGCACAAAAAGAAGAAAGGAAGAAAGGAAAAAAGAAAGAAAGAAAAAGAAACAAAGGCAGCTACACTTATAAAAAGTAGATGGTAGAAAAGATCAGATTGAGAGACACCCAACATGAATTACAGGTTTGTAAATAAACAGATTTAGATTCAACATTTTTTTCTTTCATTGACCCAAATCCTTTATCAGACTTATGCTGTACAGATATTTTCTCCCATTCGATAACAAATCTTTTAGATTTTTAGCAGTGTATTTTTAAAAGTAAAGCTTTACATTTTGATGCCAAATTTATCGATGTTTTTCTTTTATGGCTCAACCTTTTTTGTGTGTTTTAACAAATCTAACCTAAGGTTACACAGATTTTCACCCATATTTAACCTAAAAATAAGTGGTCTTTGACTTATTCTTCAGATTACTCTCCTTTGTTCTTATTAATTCATTAACTATAAGGACTTCGCATGTACGGTGTCAGATGGAAATGCTTGTTGAGTTTGCGAATTAACACTCAGTATCTACCTCCTTCACTCTCTGGTGGGTGTATGGCCTCCCGTGTGCTAGGCAGCCTCCTTGGACCTTCTGGGGTGCATGATTCCTCCCATGTTTTGATCTCCCACATTCCAACAGAGGATTTTAGAGTTGGTACTACAATAGTCAAGCAGATAATTGGGACTGGCCCTTGTTGGTCTTATATTTTTACTATTGTATTTGTTGTCTTCACATACTGCATTCTTTACTTATTTGGCTTATTGTCTCCCTCCACTGCCACTTCCTGCTGAAATACAGTATGTTCTCCAGGATAGCAAAGAATTTTAACTGTTTAGTTCACCGATGCATTCCCAGTCCACTGACGGTTTGCTAAAATGAGTTCTTGGCGCATGGTATTTATTCAATAAAAATTTGTCAAATGATACAACTACTCAGTGAATCCTATAGAATTAATTCTAGAGTTATCTGTGGACTCACCTAACTTTCTTTGTTTTCTTTCTTTCCTTTCTTTCTCTCTCTCTTCTTTCCTTCCTTCCTTTCTTTGTTTCTTTCCTTCCTTCCTTCCGTGTTGGAGATTGAACCCAGAGCTTCACAGACGCCAGCTAGGCATACACTCTGCCAGTGAGCCAGACCCCTACCCAGTCTAGTGTTCTAATGAGCTCAGTGATGACCTTTCCGGGCCTGGGAATGTCACGAAGCTCCATCTGTGCAGGTGTGTGTACAGACTATTGGCACTTTCAATTTCAGGAAGCATTTTCTTATTGCATCACCAAGACTGTGTCAAGGCGGTGATGGTTTGGGCATCACTTTCAGTTACTATTCGAGTTTTCATTTTGTTCCTCTCTGCTGTGTCATGGAAATGTAAATGAATCAGGAAGGAAGGGCGGGCCACGGTGACTTTATCTCTCCGATGTGTCTTAGTCATAAAAATTGAGAAATGCCGCTCTGGGTGGCTGTTTCCTTCACGTTCTTTTACTTCCTGCAGTAGAATCTGGTACTTACTCAGCGGGGCCCTCTGCAGCTCCCTGTGATCTGGTATCCTCAGTTTATCTATCATCTCTATCCAGGACTCGGATACGTTCGTGTGTTTCTCCAGCACAGACTTTTCCAGAATCTTCTCAGGAGCTGGTGGCTGCTGGTCTGTGGAAACTGACTACAAGAGGCCTCAAAAGAACAACTGGCGGTCACCTGCCTCATCACTCGTCCTCTTCTCATCTGAAATCTCATTATTAAGAGATTTGCCTTTTGTGATGATGGTCTTTTCAACATTTGGGGAGGTGCAATACATTATTTTGGATGTTTTCCTCTTTGGCAACCAGCAGGGCTGCTCTGCTCCTCCGTTGCTCTACCGCGCCCTCCTTTCAGCCGGCACTAGCAGCTGCTCTTTCTTGGACAGCAGAGGTGGCAGCGGAGCGTCCTCAGCTTAGGGAGGAAGACGCAGTGTGTTTACCGGCTGGCCACTCGATGGATGAAGCCGGCGGCCGCGCACTCAGCCCGACTGCGTGGCACTGCCGCTTGGCCTCGCCTCTCGATAACTCTCCTCTCTATGAAATGTGAACGTGATCGATCATGCCAGAGCCACGCTTTCTGTAACCACCAAGTCTTTCTTCTTTCTTCTTTCTTTGCCACACATTTCATGACCTTGGGGGATGTACATTTGTTTGAGGGCACAATCACCCTCCTCTTGTTGGAGCAGACACACAACAAGCAACCTCAAATCTCAAGACAAGAGAACCCAGCAAGGCCACACGGGTCTTCGGTGACAGGGAGAGATGGTCCCCTGGGCCGCAGGGCAGACACCGCACCAGCTGTGACAGTCATCTCCCCTCACAGGTGAAGTATTCATAGCTATGAAATACCTACTCGCTCAACCCTTCTCTGAGGTTGGAGAGCATGTCGCCTCCCTCTTGCCTCTGTTCAAACCAAGGCTACTGCTGGGGAGGCAGGAAGCAGAAACTGGGGAGAGAAAGATGAGTGTGCCTATTTCTGAGCCTCGTTGGGCCTTCCCGTTACTGGATTGGAACACGGCAACCTCCTAAGGATATAATTATTTATTAAGTGAATTTTATAGTCTACTTCAGTCTGGTAGGGACTCTATTGGCGAATGCTCCTGTGGCAAGAGGAGGAATTGATAAGTGGCTGAGGGAGAGGATGTGGGCAATGGAGAGAGGGAACAGGGTGCAGAAGAGGGAGAGGGTAGAAACTCATGCTTGGGTTTCTGTTTCCTGCCTTCAAACCTTTACTCCTACAGAGAAGACACAGCTGCTTCGTCAGTTAGGCTCACACTCTTCTAGTCTGCTTGAGACAGCTGAACTGCGAGGAAGAAGGAATCTGATGGAAGGAAGTGGGGGGTGAAGACCGAACATTATAAGCCACTAGTATACCAAGGCTGAGAGCTCTTCTCCAAGCCTATCAAAGTCAGTAGAACAGAGGCCTCAGTGTTTTCTTCTGCTGTGTTTACTTTCGGGGATGATGATTGGATTTTGCCAGCATGGCAAAGGGGCTGGTGCAAGGGTTGGCACAATCTTGATTCTCGGTCTACGGTCGGTATTTGCACAGGAAGTGCTGGCGCTTGTTGCAGTTGTTTTTGTTCCAAGCTAAAAAGTCTGTAAGAAAATAAACAAGATGTTTAAATCCATTCAGTTTGGTACTGAGCTTACCAGTGACCGGGGCATTTTGCTTGGAGTTGTGGATAACATAAAGCGATGGTTATTTCATGTGTGAGTGTGGCCAGTATGATGCCCAGCTGTTTGTTTTAGATGTCCCAGAGTTGCTAGTTGTCTAGCGGTCTAAATCCTGCTGTAAAAGTATATTTAAATATGATTGCCATTTGCACCAGCAGACTTCCAGGAAAGCAGACTGTTCTCCATAATACGGGTGGGCCTCATCTACGGAACTGGAGGCCTTCAGGGGAAAGTCTGAGGTCCCCAGAAGCAGAAGGGATTCTGCCTCCAGTCTGCCTTTGGACTCAAGACTGCAATGTCAACTCTTCCACGGATTTTCAGCCTGCTGCCCTGCCCTGTGGACTTCAGACTTGCCAGTCCACGACTGCATGAGCCAATTCCTCCAAATCAATTCCCTTCTCTCTCCCCTCATCCTATTCTTTCTGTTTCTCTGGAGAAACCAGATAACACAAATTGTAACTTCACTAACAGAAAGAAAAATCACTTAGCTATCATGCCCAGTTGTGGAAGTCGCACTCCAGCATGCTCTGGAGGAGGGCAGGGTTTGCCAGGAATCTACTGAAAATGAGGGCCTCTCTTGCATTTGAAACAGATTGCAGGGAGGGCCTGGGGATGATCTTTCCTAAAGTCCACAGCTGAGCTCTAACAAGTTCCTGCTCAAAGTTCAAAAACCTAAAAGCAGCTGGAGTCAGTCATGTCCCAACAGGCCACCTAGTTATAAAGAAGGGCTGAGCCAGGAGCAGGTGGCCTTTGGAAGGACTGGAGTATTTTTGAGGAGATGCTCAACTACTTCCCTCCCCAAAACCAAGTTCCTCAGAGTCACTCTTCATCCTGTGGTGTCTACAGCCGAGTGAGGAGTCTTTCTCTAGTCAGGGGTTTGCTTGGGCTCCAACCTGCAGATCTGGCCCTGTGGGAGACCCTAGCAAAAGGAGGTGAGATGTACCCCCTTCTAGTTCTCAGGAGGCACAGGGTTACCCAAGCTCTCATCCATGGGCCCTGGGGCTGGAGCCACACGGTGTAGATGAACTGGGGACTACAGGCTTGCCGGACATCTCACAGTGTGAAGCCAAGAAAGCAGCTCAACGTTGGTACTAACAACGTAGCCTGGATCCTGCCCTGAGAGAGAGAGTCTCCTTGAGTCTGCTCTGCCTCATGTCTGATTAGGTGCTGCTTGGGCCCGAGTGTCTCCCAGGTGGGTCCTTCAAGGTTTCACCCACAGAGCAACCCAGGAGAAAGCCAGCTTGCCCCCAGGCACCCACACAGAGCAGTATCTGCGTTCACTCTCCTCCTCCCCAGTGTGCCACTGGCACTGGTGGAAGCACTTCACATGGATGAAGACAACTGGAACTGTTATTTCTCTCTTTTCATCGAGAGGCATCTGAGGCACAAAGAAGTGAGAAATCTAAAGAGGGCCACATGACTCAGTTAAGCAGGGGAGCTGGAAACTCTACCGCAAATTAGATTGAGGATGAAATTTCTTCTTACACTGCCTAACCCTGATCGTTATTAAATGTCTCAAAGTGAACCAGTGCTAAGTCAAGAAACACTGTGAAGCCCGAAAGTTACATGGTAATGTAAAGCAGACTCCCAGAGGGTGGAAGAAGGACATGCAGAATAAAATGATTTGTAACAGGAATTAAAAAGAAATAAGCCCCATGACATAGAAAGAAGAATGCATGTGGGACTGTATATTGGGGTATAAATATTTGGCCTTTTGAATTTTAAAGAAAAAAATTGAGCAGGAACTTTGTTACCACTCAGCTGTGGACTTTCGGAAAGATCATCCCCACGTCCTTCCTGCAACAGCGTACCAATATACGATAGCGCTGATGGGGCCGAGGGCGATGCGCCCTTACGTCCCACCCTGCTCCAATTTGTCTCTGAGCCTTGTTTCCTTCCTGGTGGGTTTCTGCCTTGAGAACCCACATTCTAATAGCTATGAGGTGTAAGAGCAGGAAAAGAGTCTGGCTGTCAAGAGACCATCAGCATCTGGTTGCCATGGGTACAACACAAGCTACTTCACTACAGCGCTGTGCTCATCTGATCAGGAACTGACAGGGAAGGACTCTTGTCTGAGAACTTCGTCCAGTGGAAACCTTGGAATCATTTGGATGGGAGGGACTTTGGGAGGCATCTGGTCTGCTGCTTCCTGGAAGCTGATCTACTTTCTGCCCAGAGAGTTTCACATTGTAGGTCTGACGTGAATCCCTGAAATTTGTATTTTTAAGATGTTCTTCAGTTAGTCTCGTTGTGCATTGAGTCTTCTAACATTTTCAATGCTTCAACTGCAATAAAAACTATAATGCTAGGGTGGCGTGGTAGTGCACACCTGTAACCCCGGCAATCTGGGCAGCTGAGGTGGGAGGAATGCAAGTCCAAGCTCAACCTGGGCAATTTAGCAGCTTAAAGAGAACTTGTCTCAAAAATAAAAACAAATATTTTATTTTTTGATTTTTCTTTTATTTTAATATTTATTTATTTATTTTTGGTTTTCGATGTAGTCAGACTGGCTTTGAAAAATAAAAAAAATTTAAAAGCCCTGAGGATGTAGCTCAGTGCAAAGGCCCGAGGTTCGTTCAATCCTCGGTACTGTAAAAACAAACAAATAAACAGCAACAAAAAACCAAAATAAAACAACTATGATGTGCACCTTTTGCAGAGTTAACTCTAGTGATAGGTTTCTCACTACTTTCTGGGGTGGCCCATCATGGGTTGGGGGAGTGCTAACTGTGCACAGTCTTCCCCTTGAGCTGGATGCACATGTACATTTTGCAGCTTGTCTGTGCGTCCTGGCCATGCTCCCTCCCACTGAACTGACGCAGCATGGTCTCTGCTGGTCTGTGAAATCCTTTCAACTTTTTGTCTTGAAGGTCTTCCTTAGAGTCTGGCTGCTCCTGTCCACCCTTCTCCCTTTGCTGTTAGAAAGTTAACCCTCTCTCTTTTTTTTTTTTTTCTTACAAGGTCCATTCCTCAGACAGAGGTAAACCAGACCAGCTGGTCCCTTTCTACCCTGGACACAGTTCTTGAGTCCTTGGGTGGGGTCCTGTGCCAGAACACTTCTTGGCTAGCAGACAAATCCAATGTCACCATGATGGCCTTTTACACTCACTGGGATGTTCTCGAATGTACAATCGTTGGCATCAAGTATCTCTTCACCTTTAACAGTCTGTGTTCTCATTTTACAGATAAAATCTTCTAGTTACTTATTAGCTGCGCTTCTCAATGGCTGGTGGCTCTGGCAATACCTGGAGATATTTTTGGTTGCTACATCCAGGTACGCAAGTGATACTGGAACCTACTGAGTAGAGATCAGGGATGCTGCTAAGCTCCCCACAATGTATAGGCTAATCCTCCCACGAACAAATGATCCATTTCATCATGCCATTGGAGGCAGGAACGAAACTCTTAATTTATCAGCTGAGTAAAGAGCAAAATATGAAAGCAAACAAGGGAAAGAAAGAGGCTGAGCAACCGACTGTGTCGGCCTGCAGCTCAGGTTCTGCCCACTGCCTTGCGGGGACTCAGGGAAATGACAGGAGGGAGGAACGCAGGCCGAGCCTTGGGCTTCCAGGGCCCGTGCAGGACTTTAGTTTCAAAGTCAAGAGGATCCGTCTGACTGCACTATACATCTTTTTTCCTGTGACCCGGGTTTTCACAAACAGGACACATGTTCCTTTGTAGTACACAATGGTTTTAACATAAATACATTTATGAAAAAGTGAGTGGATTTGCAGAAAATATAGAGAAGGAGCTGAACAGCCAGTACATCATTAGACCAAAGATTCTTAAGTGGTCATAGACAACTAAAGCTTGGTAAACTGTGTCTGTGGTAAGGTCACTATCCTGTAGAAGGACAGAGTTGCTGATGTGAAAAACAAAGTCGAGGAAGGAGGGTGAGGGTATCTAGTTTTGCTCTTAATAGGTTAAGGGGAGGAGCTAAGATTTGCAAAGAGGAAGGAGACCCATGAGAACTTACTTTTGCCGTAGCTCAACTCAGCACAGTGATTGTTCTCACCGGAGGACCTGCCGCTCCAGGACCTGTACAGGTATGTGGCCCCATCAAGCCACTGCCACTGCTGCTTCTGCAATGACAGGACGGGAGAGCTGTGCAGGTCAGTCGGCTCCCCCACCCCGTCACCGCGGCCCCTCAGCCCCTCAAGGTGGACTTCTCATTGCAAATACTGAGAAAAGGCAGAAAAGTAATAAAGAACAAAAGGTAGAAAAGACACTTCATTCAATGACCAAGCAGGAAAATTAGATATTTCAGCATATCTACTTCTGGTATAAATTTGGGGGAGTTGTTTGGGTACTGGGAATTGAACCCAGGGTTACACCCACTGAGCCACTTCCTCGGCCCACTCTTTCTTTAAAGACAAGATCTTGCTAAGTGACTCAATTGCCCAGGCTGGCCTCAAATTCGCAGTGCTCCTGCTTCAGCCTCCCAGAGTGCTGGGATTACAGGCCTGCACCACCAAGCTGGGCTTGACATAAACTTTTTATGAATAGCTACATTTTTTGAGGGGTGCTGAGGATCAAACTCAGGGCCTTGCACTTACCAGGCAAGCGCTCTACCACTGAGCTAAATCCTCAGCCCTTGGATAGCTACATTTTTATGTACTAAAAAGTGTTATAATCACTGAAATGCGTACTCAGTTTTGTACCTTCTTTTAATGGTAAGATTATATGATGATTTAACCTTAAACGTATCCTATTGATTGATTTGTATGTAGTTTCTAATTTATAATTATTATAAAAACACTGCTATGAACAATTTTGTTCAAAAGTCTGTTTAGTACTTAAAATTATTTTCATGTAATGGAATTCTGCAAGTAAAGTAAATAGGTTAAAAGGTGTGAATGTTTTGAGGTTATCAGTATGCGCTGCCAAAGGATTTTCCAAAAGCTATTCAGTTGTAGGATTTTATATCCCCACTAATGGGCACAAAGACAATTTCTCCATTCTTTAAAAATACTACTCCTTGAAACATCTTGATAATCTGATGTCAGATTACATCATTGCTTTAAATTGCATTTCTTTGATTACTAGAGAAACTGCACACTTTCTAGAATGTTTATATGCCACTTAGTTTTCTTAGTCAAGAATTTAAAAAATTAAACTATAAAAATGTCTTACAGGGACTGAGAATTTAGCTCAGTGGTTAAAGTTCTTGCCTTGCAAGCACGAGGCCCTGAGTTGGATCCCTGGCACCAAAAAATAAAAAATAAAAAATAAATCTTACAGAAATAGATATAAATATTTCTCCTATCTCTGAATGACAGCGTTCTGATTAATTATAATGCGAATATATAAAAATGTAAAATGTCCGATGGTCAAATAAATACTATTAAAATACCATTAAAAGTTAAGTAACTGTATAAAATACCCATAACGATGATGATAGAGGACTGAAAACTTTTCTATAATTTTCAAGAAGACAAAAAGTGTGAAGCTATTTATAGTTAAACACTCAAAGATACTATTCACGACAGATAGTTTATCAGTCTGCGGTATCTTCGGCAATGTTATCAAGGCGCAGAGAGTCTGATGTTCTCGCCTGTGTTCTCTGGGTTAAGTCTAGAAGCCCCGCAGAGACTCTGGAAACTGCTCGGCAACCAGCCGGTCCTCACAAAGCCCTCACCCACCGTTCCTTACGATGAGGTAGTGATGGAAAATACAGCGAAAGCCCAGTGGGAAAAAAATTAAGGTCAAGGAAAACTGTGAGACAAAGATCTAAGATAAAGGTTAGCTGAGAGTTTTCAACTTTAACTCAAGACCTGATTGGAATTTAATTAATCTGAATCCCATAACAGGGTTGTGCATGCACGTGCACGCGCACACACACATATTTATTTTTGGAAGACTCTGGGAAACTGTCAATTGCGTGTTCTAAGATTTAGGAGAAAATGAATTCAACAGAAGGTCTATACAATTTAAATGATAGTCTCTACTGAAGTAGGCCAAGAAGCCATTTCCCGGAAAGGGGCTCTCATCCTGGCCTCCCCAAGAGGCGTCTGTGGGCCAAGTCGAGGTTACCTTCTGGGGGTCATGCAGGCCAATCCATACATGCTGGCTTCTTTGATAGCCGTTTATGTACTCTGATATGACGCTGGCTTCCTTTAGACTCAGGATAGATGCCAGATGGGCTCCATTTCCGTACGACTGACAGTCAAGCTGCACGGAGGAGGAGAGGTCCTATTAATGACGCTGCGAGGCTTCACCCATGAGCCTCTCCTCGGACCCTTGTGTGCCGAGCAGACTAGGCTCACACGGGCCCCTCCTTCTCTCCACACTAGGATCTAAACCCCCCAGGAGACGGCTGTCACCATGGGAGGAGACACAGGCCACGGCGTCCAGTCTCAGAGGAAGGGGGAGCTCAGAGTGAGGGCAAGCTGTTTAGGGTCAGAGGAAGAGCCTGGTGTCCTGGTCTTGTCTCCTGTTAGTGCATGTGACCTTGACACGTCACTTTACCTCTCTGAAGCTGAGTTTCTGCATAATTACAGGGTCTTGGAAACTCCTTCGCTTAGCGTGTGTCCCTCCAACCTCAGTCTCAGGACTCAGCTCAGGAAAGCAGCGTGTAGGGCAGACGTCTCTGGCTTTCTCTACTAGTTATTCTGGTATCATCTTTGGAAAGTCATCTATGCTCATGCTGCATTGAAATTTCCTATTTTGATGTCACGATCCTGCATTCACCTTACACTTCTCAAAGCCTCAGCACCTAGCACACAGTAGGTGCTCCACCCTTGCTTTTTTCATTTCTCTTTGTTGAGTTATACACGGGGGTTCTGAGAACACTCTGGACCAGCCGCACTGACTCTTCACTTCCGGCCTGGCTATTTGGGTATGCCTTAGACAAGGCCTCAGTGAACAGGAGCCCTTCATCTGTGGCTCAAGTGAAGAAATGAGCTGCCCATTTGTTCAACCCCTTTGCTTTCTGTGAGGCAGCTCTGAGGCCTCTGCTCCGTGCCTGTCTATACATCACTCTCTTTCTAGCAAATCTTGCAGAGGAATTCAATTATTCTTTTCCCAAGTTCCTACCTCCTCATTCCCTTTGATCTGTATCTCTCTAGCATGTGTAGGACAGTGGCTATTGCTTATCCATCCTCATGTCTTCACAGTCGTCTAGGGCCTGGGCATATAGTATCTGCTTCATCAGTGCTTACAAAACTGAATGAGCTGGGCACACAACCCTCTTCTCTGAGGATGAGGCAGGTTCTCCTCAAAGTGCCAAGGAAGCCCGGCACCCCACAAAAATGTGCCGAGGAAGGACCCTTGATTCTGAATCCAATGAGTTCTGGGGCTCGGACTGGCTGCTTGTTGTACAGCAGCAAACTGGCTGAATTCCTTACCTCAGCATCAGACCAGTTCTTCAGCCTCCGGAAGTATCCATAGCAATTGGACTTGTAATAAAACCATCCAGTAGCACAGCTGGGCCTCATGAGGATATCTGCCCATTAACAAAAGAGAATTTCAAGTTATGGTGGCAAAACGATCAATGTCCTGACTGGGTGCAGCCTATAGGTCCAGATCCTTCAAATGAAGTGGAGGACCTTGCTGCATTACTAAAAATTTATACTGTTGCTCTTTCTCCCAACCTTCCTCAAAGGGACCTAGAGTCTTTTACAAGAGTGCCTATGCTTTGGGAAAATGGAAAAATCAGAGTTTTCTGGGGCTACTAGATACTGGTTCTCAACTGGCACTGATGCCAGGAGACCCACAAGGTCAGTGGTCTAGCTGTGAGAGGTCACATGTTCACTGGAGTTTTAGCTCAGGTCTGTTTTACAGTGGATCCCCTGAATCCATCTGTGGTTAATCAACTGTGGTCATTTCCCCCAGTTCTGGAATATATAAGTGGAGGAGACGGGCCTAGCAGCTGGCAGAATCCCACATTTGGAGTATAGGCCAACCATAATTCAAGGCAACAGGAGAGTGGTCCAGAGGGATAAACCGATAGTTTTAGGCATTAGTAGGAGGAAGTCGCTCTTTTGGCAGGGAGATGTGGAACGGATTCAATGGAAATCTGGCTGGGATGTGAGCGCAGGTGGGCTGTGTATCAGTAGCAAGAAGAAGAGATTTTAGGAGAAAGATAGGGGCTGGGCAGGGAGGGGAAGGCAGGAATGTACAAGGAATGCACAGAGATAGCAAGCACAAGTTTGCCCCACATACGGGAGACCTGTCAGGCAACCAAGGTCAGGAGTAAGAAAGGCCTAGAAGGGGCTGGGGATTTAGCTCAGTGATTAGAGTGCTTGCCTTGCAAGCACAAGGCCCTGAGTTCGATCCCCGGCACCACCAAAAAAAAAAAAAAAATGAAAGGCCTAGAAGCAACAAAGCCATATACTAGGGCTACTTCTTCCTGCTAGTCAGCTGGATCTGAAGGTTTGTGAAAGACAGACAGCTGGCAGTGCAGAGGGGCCAGACAATGAAGGGGACGCCAAGCTAGCAGTCCAAGCTTTTTGGCACTGTGGCTGTTCTCTGACACTTTAGATAGGTGCGAGGCTCTTTCCTTCCAGAGTGGGTGTCCACAGAGTAGAGCTGTCCTAATAGTGTTCCTCTCTCCCCAGTCAGAGGGCTACACTGTCACCTGCTTTCCTCTTCTGTTCTATTTCTTCCCCTGTCTCTATATCTCCCAGGACTCCCCACTACATCCTGATAAGCTCCCTGCTCATTAGAATCCAAGAACTTTCTCAGTCTGATCTTACAGCCCTAGCTCGCCACATCCTCCTGCAGTCCCAGCTCTGACTCAGAAAATGATGCTCAATACAGATTTAGATCCTTTGCATGTGCTATTGTTTCTGTAGATGATGGATAATCACTAATGGAGCTCTGTGGAAGGAAAGGTTGTTGGGGTTACCAAAGACATACTGAAGTCAGGCAACAAAGAGACGCACTTATTTAAATGCCTCACCTCCAACTTTTAGAAAAATGAACATAATTTTATGTTAAATAAAAAAAAAAAGCTTGTATGCTGCCATTGCTACTCCTACCGCTGTCAGTATCACCAGCTTCCATACAGAAAGTGTTTGCTGAGTGACACTAACTATGTTAACTGGTTTATTCATGCTGTATTTTTCATCATAATAACCTCAGGAAATGAGGAAATAGAATAAAGTGTCACCTGTCCAAAGTCACACAATAGAATAAGAAAGCTGCTTTTTCGATCCAGTTCTATGGCTTAAAAATGCACGTTGTTGCCAACAATGCTCCCAATCTTAGATTTTAGAAATGCAAAAACTAAGAAATTAGAAATTTAGCAACAGAAGTAATTAGGGGTCATCTTAGCAGGAGGAAGGAAAGCAAAGGTGATCCTTAACTCTTACAGTAAAAATTGATCTTCTTAAGGAGATTGACCATTGATCACCATTCCAAAAAGAATAGATGATGAAATGGGCTCAAATTCCAAGAGGAGGCTACCTGGAGAGACATTAGGAAGCAGAAACTTCTGATTTAATACCCAGGAGAATATTCTGAAAGTGGGGGCAGTGAGGAGTCCAAACCCTTGACCCCAAGTCCAGGATGAAGGGCTCCATATCACACTGGTACGCTTAGTTTGCAGCTCAGTCTGGATGCTGCGGTGGACTCTGCTCGGCATTCTCTGGACAAACGCACCAGGACAGATCCTCCACCACCACAGCCTTGCTTTCCCCTGACTCCAGATGGTGACAACAGAGGTCCTGAGACCCAAAATCCAGAGAGGCTGCCAGCAAAGGGGACCTGAGACTGTGCTTCAGTCCAGACAACTAATGATCTCTCCCTCCTCACACCTCCCTCCTTTTGCTGTCCATGTCTGTCACTTTGAGAGCTCCTCTCGGACTCTAAAGATCTCTGTTCACCTCTCTCTGTATGTGCATCTCCATATCTTTCTGACTCTGTGTATCAATCTCTCCTGCAGTCTTTCCACTCTATCTCTTTCATTTGCTCTTGTGTCTTGATGTGTCATTCTTGTGATTCTCTCTGTGTCTTTCTCCTTCATTTTCTCCGTCTTCCAGTTTCCTTCCCTTTCCCTCCTTCTCGGCCCAGCTCTGACAGTTGAGACTATGCACCTCCTGGTGGAGACACTTGAGCTCCTAGAAATGCCACTAGCAGCTGCTCTGCCGAGGCCCTGCCACACTTTCTGTTCCTCCACACATTTACTGTGTCCCAGCACTGTTCTGGGAAGATGACATGTATTCAAATCATTTCCATCATAACCCTTATGAGGTAGGTAGCAATGTCTTCCCCTTGTTCCAGACAAGGAAACAAAGGCAAAACTCATTGTCATGTCCCAAAGAAGTATGGAGACAAGATTCGATCCCAGATGCTCTGACTCCAAGTAGGAGTTCTTAGTCATCTCAGTCGTCATGCTCGAGATATTTGGTTTAAAACCCAGATGGACCAACCAGATTTATTCAGGTTTCCTTGTTTAACTACCAGACTCTCCCTGAGAGTTAAGAACCGGTATCCCATATACAGGTAGGGAAACCTGTGGAAGATGGGTGGCCTGCTGAAGTCATCAGATGGGGAAAGGACGGGATCTGGGGAGGATCCTGTGCATCCTCTAAAGCCCCAGAGCCCCAGCCCCACCTCTCAGGGCGCTACAGCTCCTCAGTGCTACGTGCTGGTGTCAAGAGGTTTCAGCCCCTGGCATTTGGCCTCTGTTAATAGCTGTTCTACTCCACAACTTACCGGGTGTGTAAGCTTGGGGACATATTTACCCTCCTTTAGCTGTAGTTTTCTTGTTTGTACAATGGGGTTAAAACAATATACACCTTTTTCATAGGGCTGCTGGGAGGATTAACTGAGATAACACACATACAGTGATTAACATAAACCCAAGTATAGTAGTTAATTAAAAGTATAGCTATTAAATCATCATGATTATCACTATGACCAGTGCAATTTTTTTTTTAAATATTAGCCCGACGATGTTTTTTTGTTGTCCAGAAAGCATGCCGCCCTACATCTTTTCTCCTGTGGAACTGATGGCATGCATTACTTCAGGAGAAGGGCAGCCACAAGCCAAACGAGAAATCAGAGCAAAGGCAATAAGAGTCATGTAGAGCCAAGTCTTGTCAAGAAAGACAATGAATTTCTAAATTCTGGTACTTAACTATTGTATTTCCAGTGGCTGGAAATAGGTATGGGGCTGAGGGCAGAGAGCAACAGAGGACAGTTCTGTACTTCTATTAAGCACAGGATCAGGCTTTTCCATAATCTGTAGCACAAAGAATATATAGGATATATTACACGGGAGATATCCCAAGATATAAGAATAAACAGACTCTCCTGTAGCTGAGAGGAAGATCTGTCTGGAAAAGGGCCTTGCAAGGCTTCATGCTGAGTGTGCTGGCTCTACCTGCTCCTGGGGAGAGAAGCCAGAGACTGGTGAAGTCTCAGAGCAGAAGAGCTGGCTGCTCCCCAGGGTATAAGTGGGGCAAATGCCAAGCCCTTGTAGGAAGTGTGAGGTCATCTCAGCACCAAAGCATTGGGAAACCACTTGGCTGCCTCGAAATGGCCACAGGGGCAGTTCTGAAGGAGGGACAGCCTCTCAGAGTCTTGCACACCTTGCATGGTTCAGAAATGGTGGCTGAGTTCCCAGGGCCTGCACAGCCATTAATCACTGAGAGAACCAGTGGCCAGAAACAGGCTGGGGGCTGAGGGCAGACAACCACAGAGGACAAGGACATGCTAACAGTAAGCTATGGCAAGGACCACAGTCGTCATCTGTGGGGGCCAACATGATGCCCAAAGAGCCCATTTCTCCTTGAATTTCCTTTCAGTGGACCACCCCCACTGCCTTGGCCAGGCACATTTCCTAGAGAGAGAAGTGCTAAGTTACAGACAGCTCCGAATCCCTTAGGAGCCTCTGTGCTCAACAGAAGCGATGGTCAAGCAAAGATCCCTCACTCTGCCATGTTCACTTCCCAGCAAGGCCACTGGGGACTGCAAAAGGCATCCGGGAGAAGGAGCCAGTCTGAGCAACAGCCAGTCTTGCTGTGTGACCCGGGAAAGTCTCTACCTTTCTCTGGGCCTCAGTTTCCTCAGAAAATAGAACACTAGATGAACACACATTTCATTCCCTTTCATTCCAAATATTGCATGATACTTATTTTCAGCATACTCCATTTTCTCCTCTGCGGTCTCCATCAGTAGAGTCTATGTGCTTTCCACTTTGTTGAGATGCTGCTTTATACTTAATGCTTCGTCTATAGGTCTGTTAGAGCCATTTCCCCAAGTAAGTTATACGTAGATCCCTTGAAAAACTGGAACTCCTGATAGGAAAACAGTGCTAAATGTTTGGACATTCTGGTTATTGCTGTCATTTACTGACAGTTGCCTAGGGGCAGGTGGCTTGAACTGTATCTCTATCCTTTGCAATAGACTTGCAAAATTAATCTTACAACTTACATGAAATCGATGATGTAAACATGGCTTACGATTCCGTGCAGTTGGCTTTTGTTTGATTCTGCAGCCTCCATCATGTTGTTTTTCATTCCTGACTTCATACTTATTTCCTGCAGTGCACGGTGGGTTTTTTGTCATTGATGTGGTTGTTTGGTGGGTTTTTATTTAGTTTGGTTTCCTTTCCGGTGAGTGGATGGCTGAGTCGTGTGTGATTTGGGATCACTGACCACAGCCTCCATCCCCACTAAGTGACGTACTCACCACCCAGGACTTGGGAGCTGGCTACCCAGCTCAGCAGGAAGAGCAGCCGAAAGCCTTTGGGTGCCATTTCTCTCTTCCCCGAAGACGGTGCCGCACACCCTTCCACTCCAAGGAGCTGAGTCCTTCTTAGTTTTTTTGTCTTTGAAACTCCCGGTTTCTCCTGGATCTGCAATCCGAACGTAGTATTTGTATTAGTGAGAAGGACCCAAGAATTTAGACACGAAATCATGTAGGGAGAAAAGGAATATTTTTCTGGCTACATCCAGGTCTTACAATGAAGAGAATATCAAGACAAATGTAAATATCAGTTAAATTTAATTTGTGAAATTTTATTCTCACCCGCAAGGCCTTCTGGACCAGCACCAGAGACCTCCTACCGCGGGCTCCACAGTTTAGCGGCCTGCATAAAGGCATGAGCCCGCCCCTGTTATTTTCAGGAGCGCCAACAGAGGGCGCCAAGGTTAGCTTCCTCCCAGATAAGGTTGCGATGGGCTTTCTAAAGTTAGGAAAAGACAAATCAAGAGGTTTTAACACTGAATGTTAAAATGTTATTCAGAGTGAATATATGGCCCAACGCTCACATTTCACAGATTAGAAAATCTGAGGTAGATGTGGATGAAGTCATTTTCTCGCTGTCACCCGATCTGACGTCAGCACTTTTACACTTAGTTGATAACACCTTTTCTTCCCACCCTCTCCCCAATAAAATAGTTTTGTAATGTCCGAGAACAGAGGGCCCCAGATCCTCCATCTTTCTGGAGCTCTCTACTCTGATTTTACAGGGTAGCTATCTCTCCTCCTTTTCCCCCCTTTCCAATAAAATGTCCAGTAAAATGTCTTCCTCTTCTTAAAAAAAAAAAAAAGCGTTGCTGTATTTTCCTCACTATAAAAATATGAATTATCAAAAGACCAAACTCAAAATTAGAAAATAAGAGGTAAATCCCATCTCCCACAGATAATGTAGTGAACAGCCTGCAGACATCTTTCCATGTATGTGTCAGTGTACAATTTTGTATAAATTAGATCATATTGTTTTGTAAACCAGATTTGTTTCTCAAACAGATCGTAGCAAACTTTCTTGCATTCACATTTCTTATGCAGGCTTGATTCTGTCTTTTGTATGAATTCATTTATGCAGGGTTGCAGTCACAGAATGGGTAGTTTTGAAACCCATTGCTAATATATCCCCGAAATACTTTATCATACTTTTTTTGTGTGTGTGTGCCAGGGATCAAACTCAGGGCCTTGCACTTGCTAGGCAAGCGCTCTAAATCCCCAGCCCCTCATACATTCTAATAGTGCTCAGGAGTATTGGTTTTTCCAAGCCCTCAATGACCACCTAATTTTGTCTCTTTCTTAATTGCTGTGATATTTCAAAGAAGAACATTCTTGTTTTGTTAGTATCTTAAAATCACTAATGAAATTGAACACATCGACTAATCTTTTTTTACTTCACAGCTTTGCACATTTTTCCATTTTTTTTGATGATTTATGAAAGCGTTTTGTATATTTGTCTTTCACATTTTATTAATAGTATTTCTCAGTTTGCATTTTCTCTCTTTCATAATATATTTTTTAGCATTCTGAAATTTTCAAAAATTATATTGTCATATGTGGTTCCCCTTATAATTTTTGGCAATTATTTCAGAAAGACTGAACATCGTTGTTGCATAAGGTTTAGATATTCACCCATAGTCCCTTATATTTTTAGCTATCTGAGCTTTATTTTAGTGTAAACATTGAACTGGCTTCTAGATTTTCTTGCCAAATAATTCTTTAAGTGAGTATTTCATTGACTTCTTATGTGACCATACTTTATGATTAAAAAATCAGGATTACATGATCTAACTCTCAAATAATATGGGCTTAGGGGAAATGGTGAAATTTAATGTTTGAAATGGAAATTTTCCTGGAAAATCTACTATGGGGTCTGTCTGAACACTTTTCGGTGTTAACAAAGGAGGGGACAGAGGGCGAAGGATGCAGAATTGTGATGTCCCCACTCCCTGTCTTTTTTTTTTTTTTTTTAATCATTGCATGATCACTGCACTCCTTTGCTGAACTTTCCTCCCAAAATTAGTGGGCTATTTTTAATTTATTGAAACCCTTTAAAATGTAAATAGGTATAATTTATCTGTCATGTTATCTGGGAGAGGGGAAGTATAGCATCTTTTTCATCGATCAAAATTTATTTTAAACATTCAGTGAATGCCTACCTCATCTTTTTTAATGCCCATAACTAGGCTGCATTACAAGTATCATTTGTATCATTTACTTATTTCACAGCTGATGTTCCTTGAGATTAAATAATCTTTCCAGAGTTTCACAGCTACCAGACTGCAGATCCATGATTTAACCCAAAACCAGTGCTCTTTACAAAAAGGGAAGAAAGAACACAAGCAATCCAAATCAAACAACACAGCAACAAAAAGCATCAGTAACATCCTTAGAACTGTAACTTGTAATTTCAGGCCCAGATATTAGCTAGTAGAAGGGAACAGATGTTCACAGAAAGCTCACAGAATGCAGAAAGATTACCTGGTTGGAACCAAGGATCTGAGGATTTCTCCTTTGTCAGCGTCTCAAGCAGTCCCTGGCAGTCTCTGGTACTCTTATATATTTGTGCTTCAGGATTCAATAACCATTGTTTAAATCATGGAGCAATAATGTTAATTACCAATAATAAGTCTTATCTACAAAATGAAAAGCCCCATGAGAGGCGACTTGGGAATGGATGCAAGTTGTGCTTTGAATCCAGGAACAGAACCTCTCCCAGTGTGCAAACAGAATCTTTCTTTTATATCCCAGCTTATCGCAATCAGCAGTATCCTATAGTCTTCTATCACCCAATCTTCCTCTCCCTTTGCTTCACTTTTTTTGGTTTCTTGTTTATATATTTTCGTGTAGATTGCCTTTATTTCTTACTTCCTAGAAAGATGCTTTGGCTCTAAAGAATCATGTACCATCCTTGCAGTTAGGACTTGCTGACAGGCTGGGCACAGTCTCTGGCCCACGTGGTCTGACCTGAGGTCCACACACAGACTTTCCTCCCTGAAGCACCAAGCTAGTCTCTGCTGGGGTGCCGCCACTTCCTTAGATTTCCTTGATTTAAATAATGTTGCTAATTTGTGACTTCAGGGTTCTTGCTTTTTGAATTTCATGTATGATGCACCTACATGCAGAAAAATTTTAAGCCAATCCTACTCAGAATTCAGTAGACTTTTTTCAAGATATTTCTCTTGTTCCTTATATTATTATGTCCACAATTTTTTATGGGTTTTATCAATGCCCTCACTTGTAGTTAATCAATGAGAGGATTTGGGGAAGTCCTAGAAAATCTGATTCTCCTAGTTGTTCTCCTTCTCCGTTCTCTCTCGCCTCAGGTCTTAAAATCTTTATATAAGCAGCATGGAGATTGCAGAATGAGGGTCAGGGCGGAGGGTGGGGAGAGAGAAGATCTGTCTAATCAGACATTTTGTAAAGACTTTTTTGTCTTACATCTGGAACAAGGCTTTTGAATTTAAAAGGCCTAGAGAATATTCATTCTCCATTGTAGCGTGGAACAGTGACAATTCTCTTCCAGCTGCCTAAAGAGAAAGGAGCTTGTGTTGAACACATAGTGCATAAAATAAAATTCATCCAGTAACAACATCCTTCCACACACAGAACCTCAAAGAGGTTCACAGTCTGGCCAGTGCTCTACAGTTAGTGGGGAACAGAATTAGAACCTGAACCAAGCTCCCCAGACAGCCAGACCTGCACTCTTTCCCCAGAACATCATTATAGTGCATGAGGTTCTCTAAAATATTCTTTTGTCAATTTGAAAACCCTTCTTTCTGAGGCCCTATCGTGAACTTTTATATAGGTTGGGAAAATCCAACGGCAAAGGCTGAGTAGCATTTAAAACAAAACGAAAACAAGCAAATAACAAATGCTGGGCTTGGAAGAGGGCAACCTGGTTTCTGAGGTTAGCTTCATCGAGGAGTAACTGAATTAAACTAGATCATGACAGTTCTCTCAGCCACAGTTCTTCACTGTAGAGCCACAGAGTATGACTGGATAACCACCACGGTCCTTTCCAGACTTCAGGAATTACAGAATTACAGAATTAAGACCACAGTTTGAGGTGAATGATCTCTGGCAACATAGCTTGATCATTTGCCATCTATACTGGGAAAGGGAATCTCATTGCTTTTCCACATAGATTATTTTCCAGTAACACTGTGATCTAGCAAACAGAACTAGATTTGGAGAGAAAGCCCCAGTTCTAGTGTTCATAACTGGGACAGGATTCCTCGCCTCTCTTGGCACTGAGTTTTTTTAATGGGTCCTGGGGATGCCTGTCCTACATGCTTATAGGGATTTTGTTATGATTTCATCTGATGATCTAGAAGAAAACACTTTATTGTAAAATAGTCCATCAATGTAAGCTATTTTGACAACATTTCCCTGCCTAAGAGCAAGATTTCAGTGCCTTATTTCACAGGAAGAACTAAAATAGTTGCAGACATAATGTATAAAGAACAAAAGAAATATTTCTATCCAAAAGTATGCTGAATTCTGAGTGGGATTGGCTTAAAAGTTTTCTGCAGATGCATCATATGTGAAATTTAGAGAGCAAGAGCTCTAAAAGTCATGAATCAACAATATTATTTACTGAGTATCGAGGCTCAGAATAGCACTACAATGGAGAAATAAAACAGAAGTCAGGCAGCTTTAGACAACTATCGTTAAAGAGTGAAAGAAAGAACTTTCAGTTTGGAATTCTGTACCTCACCAACCGATCATTGAAACTCAGTATGAAATAAAGACATTAGAATTACAAGAATTTTAAAAGGCTGTTGTCTATGGTCTTGTTGAAATTACTGCTCATATAAGTCCAGAAGAATCATGTAAGTCCTGTAGAAGAAAAGAATGTGGTACAATAAAGAAACACATGTTGACTGCAATGAATAGTTATAATGATGTTTAGAGTAAGATTGGTAATAATTTCATTTTATTTTTAATAGAAACGGAAACAAAAATACCAAACAATAATAACTGAAGCAAAAAGAGACTTTGGAATGAAAATGAACGTATCCTAAGACCTGATGTTGATTAAATGTAGACTTTATTAGAAAATGTTAATCTGAGTGTGTGTATTATCAGAGTGCTCTTGATAATGCAACTTGATATTGCTACACCATGAGGAAAAATTATAGTGCAGTCCCTCCTTCATCCAGACCTTTAGCAGGCAAGAAAACCCTTCCATGTCCTAGACTCTCTTGTCACTTCTGCCTCCTGTACCGGCCTAGAGTCACTCAGGTTTGCGGTTCATCAGTGTGTGGTGGAATTTCCCCCATAGAGTCAGGCCTCCTGCCTTTCTCTTGTTATTCCTCTGCTGGCAATGCCTTTCTTCCCCTTCCTTGCTTGGTCTCATGTATTCATCTTGTAACTAATTAATTCAATAAATATTGGATGCAATCGAGTACAAGAATCTGGGTATGTGGGTGCAAGTGCTGTGAGGCAAAGCACAGGAGGTGCGAAAAGCTGTAGAACCCTGATCCTATCCCTGTCCCACGGGAGTTTTCAACAGTGACAGCTTCCTTTGGCTCACAACTTCTGCTGGGCAATGTTTCCTCATTCTGCACTCTAACACAGAGATCGATTCCTTCTCCACTCATGGCCCCCAGCTTGTTTTAATGTTTCTGTTTTCTGCGGGTCTTCTTACAAAATCTCTAAGCTGTTCCAGTGAAGAATCATATCTCCTTCATCTCTATACGCTTGTGCTTAGTGAATTTTAGGACTAATCTGATTAGCATCTCAAGAAAGAGGGTTGCTTCAAGACCTGCCCTTCTCTTCTTAGGTGTTCCCTTTCAGGGCTTCTGGAGAACAGGCTGACTCACTCGTCTTTCCCTCCCCACAAAGAAAAGTCCAGTTAATCTTTTTTTTTTTTTTTTGAGAACACATTAACTTTTTTTATCAGGGTGAAACATTTTGCTTTCTCTCTTGGAAGAACTCATACTCTAAGCCCACTTGATGGTGTCTTACCTTTATCAATATAGTGACCTCCCCTGGTTTCCTGAATGACTTCTCCAAACAGAAACACGCATTGGAACATCTCTGTAGGTGGATGGCACAATCCTGTAAAGAACTGAATGATTAAAAGCGCTTAGACCATGCGGAAGTGTAGCTAAGTGTTACAGTGCTTGCCTAGCATGTGGGAGGAAATAAAAGCTTAGATCAAAGGAAATTTCTGTTAAAAGATAAAAATGTGATCTCTCCTCATGTGTTCACGAATACTCAGTGCGCTCTCATCAATCCATGATATGCTAGTGCGACCGTCCAGTAGGATTTGCTGGGATCTGTGGTGTCCCTGAGGGAGCCACTAACCATATATGCTCATCAAGCATTTGAAGTGTGACTAATGAGAATGAGGAATTTAATTATTTAACTCTGATTAGCAAAATTAATTTTAAACAGCCTACAGAGAGCTAGGAGTCACCATACTGGATGGTACAGGCCAAGAAGACAGGAGTAAATTTCTTTCTGGAAACAAGTTGATGTGAAACAAAGCAGAAATTATTTTTGTTTACAGGGACAGAGAGACAGAGAATCCTGCACTTAAGCCAAATTTAGTTATATCTCCAAACAGCACAGTCTCAGTTGACACACTTTGCTGTAAAATCCTTGTCATTCTCTTGATGTTAGAGAGCAAGTTCGGAGTTCTTCTTGATAGGTCTCACCCCGTCTGCCCTCTCCCCAGCTACCTGAGTTCCTGAGCTCTGAGAACAATCACAGCCCGTTCCCACATCCCACAGCCGCCGCCTGGTCCTGGGCGCGATGCCTCGTCTGCTGGGACAGGACACACGGCCCCACCTGCCAGATCACAGCACCCACCCAACCCAATCCCGTCCCACTAACCCTCTGCCCTACCTGTAAAATACCAGCTCAATAAATTAGACTGGGGGGGGTCTCCTTTGGGGTTACTCCAGGAGGTCCCTGCCCGGAACCCCCAAATTCAGGCTGGCTATGTTCTTTACCGGGTCATCACCGTTTACTTAGCACTTCTGTTACATCTGTAACTGTGTTTTTCTGACTCCACTTTTCTGGACTGAAGCCTGGATAGCAGCAATCCTGTTGCCTTTTGCTTCAAACAACTGATAAACTCTGTTTTGAATCAAAGAACGGAGATTTTCACTGTTTCTTTATTCAAAATCAATTGATAAATTTTTTCCAGTTTTGGTATGACTGCAACTCAGTATCCATTTTAACAAGTGAACATTTTCTGTTCTACTATTAGCTCCAATTGGAAGTGTTTTAAAGGTGTCAATTATTATTATTATTATTATTATTATTATTATTATTATTTAAAAATATAAATATTAGCTTAGCATAGAAGAAAAATCTCAGCCAGGCAGGGGCAGTGATTTAGGACGCATCTAATGGAATACCAAATGCAAGAAAGAGATCAAAGAATGCTGTATTTTAGGAGATATGAAAAATGAAGTCTTTTAGAAGGATGTGCATCTACAACTCTGAAATGGCTAAATAATGGGGAGTTAAGTCTTTAAAATTTTTCCAATTCTTAACTCTAATAAAACAACATGACCTATTTGTTATTTTTCTTTAAAAACCCGAGAGTTCATTCCTGCCCTGATGGGTACAAATCTTTATGGCCTTGGACTTTATCTTTTCATATTTGACAGAGATATTGACTGTGAGCTCTGATGTAAGCAAGTGCCACAACTGCCCCGACACTGAGGCAAATCCGACCAGCGGGAGAGAGGAAGTGAGTCACCGCAGAGGTGTTCATTAACTTTTACAGCCAGTCTGAAGAGACTCTCGTCTTGAGGACAACAGGATTCATCCCCACTCACTCAGCCCCAAAGTGGGAGACGGGTGGCAGGACCAGCTCCCCTTCCCCACCATTTTATGGGCCATGTTGCCTATATTTGTGGAAAACTCTATCCGCTGCATAGAGCCACAGTGCAAAGTTCGCCACCACGTCATGAATTGAAAAGTCCTCATCCTTCAAGATATTCAACCCAGGCTTAATCTTCTCCATGATCCCTGCCCTAAGCCAGCGCCTTCCTCTATAGTAACATTCTCAGAGTATATGGACATTTTTGCTTATGGACCTGTTGTCCTCCGCAAGGTTTTACTTCTCAGGAACAAGTTTGTGAACTTCCATCTTTATCTGTGTGTCTGGTACTCAGGTGCTGTTAAAAATGTATTTGCTGGATCAGTCTTAATATGTCAGTGTGCTTGGGACATAGAAGACCCACAAAACACATTAGCTTTCAGTTTCTATATTTTCATCTAAAACTTCTCACTGGCTAGATTGGGCTTTTTATGTTAATCATTTATATACACTTTACATAATTCATTTTTTGAGAGGATTGTCTTTAATAAGGAAAATAGATGGATAAGGAAATTGGAGTGGAAAGTAAGATCCTAAGAATATTGTTTAGGAGAATGTAAGGCAGTAAAACACTTACCTACATTTTCTGGTTTTGAGGCAATAGATTTAAAATAGGTAAAAGGGAGGAAAAGGAAGAGAGAGGGGAGTAGAAAGAAGGGTAAAGCATTGTGGTGTAGCCAAAAACATTTAAAACTATGTTTGTCCAATATTAAACTAAATTTTTGTTTCCACTATTTTGTAAACTTCTCTGCATTTCTCTAAAAGCTCTATGTAATTTATCACATTCATAGAGGTCTTGTGACTGTGAGGTTTTGGGTTTTCCTCCCTCCTTTTCCTTCTCTCTCCCTTCTTTCCTTCTTCTCTCCCTTCCTTCCTTCATCTCTTCCTTCCTTCCTTCCTTCCTTCCTCCATCTCTCTCTCTCTTTCTCTTTCTTGCATGTGGTCCTGTGAGTAGAACCTAGGGCCTCACACTTGTTAGGCAAGTGGTCTACCACTGAGCTACAACCCAACCTCTTTATTGTTTTTATATTAGGATTTCATGGCATAATGTTGATTGGAAATTACAGTGGTATATAGAAACTATTATTCCATTTTTGTAAAAGACATAAACTATGTAGGTGTTTGTGTATTAATTTATGCACGTAGGAAAACATGCAATCACAGTTAACTATGAGTATCCCCGGAGAATGAAGTGGGAATGTAAATGGAAAGAACTTTCACTTCTCATGTAAGTTTGTATTATTAGAAAATAGTCAATAGAATATTTTACTTTGTGATTAGCCAAACCAATAAATGAAATAATTCCCTTTCTACTCACTTCATCAGTCTGCTAGGAAAACCAACTAGGATAATCTGTGTGAAAGTCATTTTAAACAAAAAATATGCTCTGTAAACTCAAGTGTTGTATGCACATAAGGAATTATTTATGACATTGAGCAAAATACCTCATGACTCCAGCTCTTCATTTCTTTGTCACTCAAATGAAGAAGTTGAACAAGACAGATTCCTCATCTCCTGCTGGATCCATTCATGGTGGCTTGTGTCTGTCCCTGATTTTCTATCATTCAGCTTTCATTCACCTGCCTAGTTGCTTTCTACAGAATGTCCCAAGCAACCCGCCTGTTACATAGCTTTGGGCCTCGGGAGTAGCTGGAGATTATCTGTCCTGGCTTTGGGGAGGGCAGTTATTGACCACTAAACTGTACAGGATGCTGCTCCTATTTCCTGACCTCACAGGGTTGACATAAGCCTGGATTAGATGTCTGCAAACATCTCTAATGACCAAGATTATCTGAGAACTTGCCGATACGTGTTCTTTCTTGGAGAAAGCTATTTGACCAACGCACATAGCCTGTGTTTTTGGTTACTTGCTTCCTCTTACTTTTCTTTTAATTTCACTTAGGATTCTTATGGCTTTGAAATTTCTCCCTTCCACTCTGTCTCCTTCTCTTCTGCCCTCTCTCTTTCTTCTCCTTTTGCCTTTTAAATTATCTTCTTTCTATTGTATATATACACTCATTTTTTTGTCTGTTGGATCTTCCCCTATAACTTTCTCAAAATAAATAGATGAAAATGTGATTTCCTTGACTGTCAAATTTTTGGTTTAACTTTTATTTGTTTTATATTTTTAAATGATTTTTATGCCAATCTCTTTAATGAACATAGATGCAAAAATTCTCAAAAAGATGCTGGCAAACAGAATGCAAGAAATCATTAAAAAGTTCTTACATCATGACCAAGTACACTTCATCCCAGGGATTCAAGGATGGCTCAGCATACACAAATCAGTAAACGTAATACATGACATAAAGAAAAGCAAGAACAACAATCACATGATCACTTCAATAGATGCAGAAAAAGCCTTCAACAAAACCCAACATCTGTTCATGATAAAAATACTAAAGAAAAAATACATAGAAAGACCTTATTTTAATCTGATAAAGCCATTTATGACAAACTTACTGCCAAAATCATATTAAGTGATGAAAAATAAAAAGCTTTTCCTCTAAAATAAGGAACAAGATAAGGATGTCCACTATCACCACTCCCATTAACTAAATACTTGAAACTAGTCAGAGTAATTAGATAAAAGAAAGAAATAAAGAGGATACCTTAAGGAAAGAAAGAACTCAAACTATTCTTATTTGCAGACAACATGACCCTTTACATAGAACACCCCAAAAATGCTGCCAAAAGACTCCCAAAACTACCAAATGCATTCAGCAATGTAGCAGGATACAAAATTAACACACAAAAATCAATAGGTTCCTGTACACCAATAATGAACCTATTGAGAAATTATGAAAACAATAACATTCGGAATACCTTCAAGGAAAATTAAATACTTGGAAATTAACCTAACCAAGGAAGTGAAAGACCTCTATAAGGAAAACTCAGTATTCTGAAAATGGAGATCAAAGAAGACAACAGAAAATAGAAAGATATCTCCTATTTTTGGATAGACAGAATCAATATTATCAAAATGGCTATCCTACCAAAACTGGCATATAGATTAATGAAACTGCAATCAAAATAACAACAGCATTCCTCACAGAACTAGAAAAAAGAATCCTAAAATATATACGGAACCCAAAGAGACCCAGAATAGCAAAAGCAATCCTGGGCAACAAGAGCCAAGCAGGAGGCATCATAATCCCAGATTTGAAGTTATATTACAAAGCTACAATGGTAGAAACAGTGTGGTACTGGGACAAAAACAGACATGAGGATCAATGAAACAGAACAAAGGAAGCAGAAACAACTCCAGGCACATTCGGCTGTTGATCTTTGACAAAGGGGCCAAAAACATACACTGAAGAAAAGATAACTTCTTTAATAAATGGAGCTGGGAAAATTGAATATTCACATGCAGAAGATTGAATCTAGATCCATATCTCTCATGATATATTAAACTAAAATCAAAATGAGCCAAAGATCAAAATGTTAAAACAGAACCACTTAATCTGCTGAAATATAAAATAGATAAAACTCTAAAAGTCATAGGTGTAGGTGTTATGGTTTATATGTAGATGTTCCCCTAAAGTCTCATGCACTATAGGCGGGGCTTTTAGGAGGTGATTGTATCATGGAGCATGATTCTAATCAGTAGATTAGTTCACTGATGAGTTTATAGCTAAATGTGATGTTGACAGGTAAAGCCTGGTTGGAGGAGGTAGGTCATGGGGGGCGTGGCCTGGAAGGGTCTGTCTCCTTCCCTCCCCTTTGATTGCTCTCTGCTTCCTGCTTGCCATGCCATGAGCTGGTTCTCCTCTGCCATGCCCTGTCTTGGAGCCGGTCATCTATGGACTGAAACCTCTACAAACTGTCAACCAAAATAAACCTTTCCTCCTTTAAATTGTAGGTGTTGGATATTATTCCCCATGATAAGAAAATACCTAAGCCAGTAGGCAAGGACTTTCTGAACAGAACCCCAATTGCACAAGAAATAATACCAAGAATCAACAAATGGGGCCTTACCAAATTAAAAAGCGTCTGCACAGTGAAAGAAACAACAAGCAGAGGAAGAGACAACCTACAGAATGGGAAAAAAAATTTTGTCAGCTATTCCTCAGACAGAAGACTAACATCTAGAATATAACAAGAACCCCCCCAAAATGAGACCCTTCCGGAAATAAAAGGTCCAATCAAAAAATGGGCAAACAAAATGAATAGACGCTTCTCAGAAGAAGTACAAATGGCCAATAAATACATGAAAAAATGTTCAACACCTCTGGCCTTTAGAGAAATGCACCACTGAGATTTTATCTTACTTTAGAAAGAACAGCTGTCATCAAGAAATCAGATAGTAGCAAATGTTGCTGAAACCGTGGAGGAAAAAGGAACCCTTCATTGTTGGTAGAAATGTAACTAGTGCATTCACTATGGAAATCAGTATGGAGATTTTTCAAAACACTAAAAATAGAAATTCCATTCACTCCAGGTATTCCCCTTCTAAAGATCTTCCTGAAGGATGTAAAGGCCTCATATTATAGTGATACATGAATACCCATGTTTATAGCAGCACAACTCATAATACCTAAATCTTGGAAGCAGGCTATGTGTGTAACAAGAGACGAATGGATAAATAAAATGTGGTATTTGCACACACAACGGAATACCACTCTGCCACCAAGAAGGATAAATTTGAGTCACTTGTAGGAAAATAGACACATCTTGAGACAATAATGGTAAGTGAAATATATCAGACATACGAGCTTAAATGTTGCATGGTTCCTCTTGTATGAGAAACCTAAGGAGAAATAATTTACAGAACAAAATAAGAGATAAATAGTAGGAAACAGGGAGATACATCTTTTGCAAAAGGGAAGGGAACCGAGTGATGGAGAAAGGGAGAAGGGAGAGAAGGGGAAGTAAAAAGAATTAAGGTATATTATGTACACGTACCAACTGTCCACAGTTTTATTAGTACATATTTTCAATCATTGTGTATTACAAGTATGTACTAATAAAAATTTTAAAACATAACTAAAAATAAGTGAAAAATAAAAAACAAAAGGTTTTTGTGATGAAATTACTTTATTAGTTAGACAGTACATGAATAAAATGCATGCATATTAAACTCAAAGATTTTTGAGGGGGTTGCTGGGGATCAAACTCAGGCCTCGCACTTGCTAGGCAAGTGGTCTACTACTGAGCTAAATCCTCAGCCCCTCAAAGAGTTTTGAGATAGCTCTATACCCATGTAACAATAATCCAAATCAAGATAGACAGCATTTTGATCATCCTGGAATGTTCCCTCCTGTCTGCCTGGTCAAACTCACACCAAGGCTACAACTATTGTGATTTCTACACCATTGATTGGATTTTCCATGTTTTTCCATTTCATATGAATGCAATCATATAATATGTACTCTTATATGCCTGGATTATTTCATTCAGGGTAATATATTTGATTCATTCACATTATTGCTTGTATCAATATAGTAGTTTGTTCTTTTGTATTGCACAGTTTATGTTTTATTAGTATTTTTTCATTTTAATTGATGGACATTGTGGCTATCTCCAGTTTCTGACTAAAAATGCTGTGAATATTCTTATACCATTTTTTGATATAAATATCTCCATGGCTGCTGTGGAAATATTATTCCATTGTCATTTCATCCATAGAAGTGAGATTTCTCTTGTATGGGATTCTTGTGATGTTTAAATTTCTTAGAAACTGACCAGTTGTTTCTCAGAGCACTTTAACTATTTTACAAACCCATTAGCAAAATATGAAAGCTAAAAGTACTCCATATCTTCAGTAATACTTGCCATCGTTAGGCTTTTAATACCTTTTAATTAAAAAAATAAGATATTCGTTTTATATGTTATCACTTATTACAAAGTTATGGATTAGAAACTGCCCAATTATTAACAGAATAAAAAGAAAATTCACAGAACAGAAGCAAATATTTGCAAATTATATGTCAGATAAGAGATTAGAATCCAGACTATATAAAGAACTCCTAAAACTCAGCAAAAAAAAACCCCATGTCGAAGGGATTTCTACAATCTCATGCTATTGCAGCATTATTCACAATAGCTGAGAAATTAACCTAAGTGTCTATCAGGGAATGAATGGCTAAAGAAAATGTGATATGTACACAATGAAATGCAGTTGTCCCTCCCTCAGCATCCATGGGGATTTGGTTTCACACAAACACTCTGTGCACTGTTGGTGGGAATATAAACTATTACAGCTGCTGCAGAATACAGTATGAGAGTTCTCCAAAAAGCTAAAAATAGAGTTGTCATATGTGTTAGCTTTTTGAAACTGTGACAAAATACCTAAGGTAAACATTTTCAAGGAGAAAAGGTTATTTTGGCTCACAGTTTCAGAAGTTTCAATCTATGGTCCCTTGGCCCGCCTGCTTTGGCCTGTTGCAGTGACACAGTGCATCATGGCAGTAGGATGGTGTGTTGGAGGAGGGCTGCTCACCTCACATCTTCCAGAAAGCAAAACGAGAGCAAGCAAGGGCCCCCATATCCCCTTCAAGGGTACACCTCATAACCTAAGCACCAGGCCCCACCTCCTGAAGTTTCCACCACCTCCAAATAGCCCCACAGGTTTAGGGCTTTAGTACGGTGGAACCTCAGCTCATGAACTTGATTCTCTCCACAATTCTGGTCTCAAACCAGAATTGGATGAGAACCAAATCAAATTTCCCCTTGTCAATGTTGAACCTAACTCTGTTTTGATTCGTTTCTCCTCTAATTGAGTTTGTAACCAGAATCATGGAAAGATTCAAGCTCATGAACCGAGGTGCCACTGTATATAGTCCTTTGGGGAACATTCAAGATCCAAACCACAGCACTAGATGATCAAGCAATTCCTCTTCTGAATATACACCCGAAAGAGTTCGAATCCGGTTGTTAAAGAGATAAGGGTGCATTACTATTCATAGAAGCATTATCTACAATGGCTAAAATGTAAAAGTAACCCAATTGTCCATCAGTGGGTGAATGGATACGCAAAACGTGGTATATCCAAACAATGGAATATTATTCTTATTAAAGGAAAAGAAATTCTGCAATATGCTACAACATGGATGGATTTTGAGGACATTATGTTAAATGAAATAAGCTAGTGATAAAAAGAAAAATACTGTATGATTCCATTTATTTGAGGTGCTTAAGATAATAAAATTACAGAGACAGAAAGTAGAATGGCAGTTTACAAATGTTGAAGGGAGAAAGGAAGAAGAGTTGTTTTGAGGGTACAGAATTTCAGTTTTATAAGATGAAAGAATTACAAAGATAGGTAATGGCGATGCTTGCACAACATTATGCATGTGTTTCCTACTACGAAACTGTGCACTTAAAATTATTAAGATGATAAATCTTCTGCTATGTGTATTTTTAAAAATTGGATGTGGGACTGCACCAAGAAATATCCCAGTTATTCTCAAGAAGATAACTCCTATGTGGGAGGATCAGTATCCTTTTCTGGGCTAAGGTTCCTCATTTTTAAAAGAATGGGATTGGAGTGGATGACTGCCAACCTCATTTCTAACCGGAATAATAGATTTGTAGGGGAGCAGATGAACATGATTGTCCATGCACAGGCTTTGGCATCAGGGACTCAGCTTCCCACTGGTTGCTGCCATTTAATAGCCAGGGGCTTCGGGGCAGATACTTAGCCTCGTGAGTTCTCTATTTTCCATCTAATAAAATCAGGAATGAATTGTACATCTTTCAAAGGGAGGTTGTGAATACTAAATGATAATTAATGTAGAGTTGAGCTTAAAACTTGGTACATAGTAAGCATTTAATAAACATCAGTTTTTAAAGGTAGACATTTGTCGAAGCATCTGAGTCATTACTGTGACTCATATAGTGAGAATGGAATAGAATATCACCACTTCCAAACTAGCCCAAACTTTACAGGGGAAATGAAGTACATTTTAATGCAGAGATGATGTTTGAAAGCATAGATGTGGCAAAACCAAAGCCTAGGGCAAGCTTCAAGCCTCCAGTACCTCCACCCTCCTTTGATTTATGAACAAAAAGTCCACTTCCTCCCAGCTTTCCCCTAAAGTTCCCAGAGAAACACTGTTTGTTCTGCCTTCTAACCTCTTCAAGAAAAACAGGAAAGACGGGAAAGAAATTATTATTTATCTTCGGTTCCAAAAATTATTCAATCCTCGAATGTTCTCACGCTTTAGTTTTGAATGCCAAGATTGGATGTCTTATCTTTTGCATAAAAATAGATAAATTTTCTTTTCCAAATAGGAAGTGAAATATTCAAAGTTTTATTTGAGGAATGATTTTATATCATTTTCTTTTTTGCTCTTTCAAAGATTTCTAAAAATTTTTAAAGAGTTAGCAAATGAGTTGGCTTTGTGTTTCACGGCTGAGGGAAACTTGGGGGCCTGGTCCTTATAATAACGGAAGGAGAGGGCCATGCTTGGGTCAAGTACTCTGCAGTGGTAGGAGTTTTACGTCATGTAGTCCGGAATAAGGAAAGGTGGGTTTGTGGTACCTGACTTTGGGGGAGAGCACCCATCTGTTATTTCCGTAATTATAGCCCTAGATAATATTGCCAAGACATCCTAAAAGATCCAGAGCCAGAAAGTGAAAGCCTGTGTGAGAATGTGGCAATAGGCATCAACCATGCATGCAGAATGTCTGATACTGTGAGCTCGGAAATAGCAGAGACTCACTGCCTTGTTTCAGTATAGTGTCTGGCATGCAGTAAAAGTACAATATATTCTTAGTGAATACACTAATGAAAGGTTGAGGATCAGTGATGTGGTGGACTGATATGGTCAACTTGAGCAGAAAGCCTAGCTGGTTCTGGGCGTATAAGATACACCTGAGGATTGTTGCTGACACAACGTAAAAGAGAATGGGAGCAGAAGATAGTTGCCAGCTCTTTCTTACGAGAAGCTCTGCAGGGCTGGTTCTCCTGAAGGGGACTCGGCTGTTCTCATTGCAGAAGGAGCTCAGGGCCTTGCTGTCATCGGGGATGGCTGCTGTTGCTTCAGGGGAGCTCTGGTCTACATCTCTGCTGCGAGCATCGTATCCTGGTTCCAGTAAAGATTTCTTCAGCCATTTAGTGCAGACACGGATGTACATGGGACAGTGCTGTGGGCTCCCAGCCCTTGATTGAATCTTCTGGGTCTCCAGTGCATAAACAGACATTTGGCACTCTTCCTGCATTTGGCTTATGGGTGAATGTTGTAACTTGTAAATGTCCTATATTAAATCTGCTCTCTTGCAAACCATTGACTCTAGAAAGGTAACTAATACAAGCGGGTTTCTGAACTAGCTTGACTTTCTCCCCTACAGAGAAAATTCCAGTTATTAGGAGGAAGAGTTTATCCAACAATGATCATTCTGGGCCATAGAAGAAAATCCAGGTCTTCTGCAAGAAGACCAGGTTAAAAACAGGGGTCTGGGGGAGCCCACTGCTCAGGTAACAGGCAGTATGGCCAGAGCAATTTCAAGTAACAACTAGGAAATACAACTTTTGATGGGGATCCTTGGCTCCATTCCAATGGATGGAGACCATGCCCGGGTGGAGTCTCTCTGCCTGTGGGGCTGGTTAGTCCTTGACCAGTGTGGTGGTTCCTTTTCAAATTGGTTACCGGGGGTGGCATTATGCTGGATGAGAAGTTGTGAACGTGACCAGTCTCGGTGTGGATGACAGATGATATAGGTGGTAATTTTACTCCTGCTGGGATCCCCAAAGACTTGAAAGATCTCATTATTACAAAAGTTTTCCAACATAAAGCAAAATTGAAGGCTTTTACAAAAAACAGGATGTTTTTACCAATTTACTCTTCTGGCTTTATCATAATCCATACATTTAGCCACCTCTCACATCATCCATCGGTCTGTTTCAGTGTTTTTATGTATTGCAGACATCAGTACACATGCCTCTTGAGCTTTCTCATTCTTTCTCATACTAAATTTCAATATTTATAAGGTTTTTCTTTTGAGGTAAAATTTACACGCAATAAATGCACAAATCGTTACATTAGCTGAGGTTAGACAAATGCATAAATATATATAAACCAAGCCCCTAGGAAGACATAGAACATTTCTATCACCTTTAAAATGTTTCTCCTTCCTCTTTCTGGACAATTCCTACTCTATCCATAACAATTAACATTCTGATTTTTTCCATCATAACTTAATTTTTTGTGTTCCAAAACTCCTATAAATGGAATTAAAGAGTGTATACTCTTTATGGTTCTTTTCACTCATGGAATGTTTTTGAGATTCATGTGAAACAAAACATTGTATCAGTAACATGCCCCCTTTTACTATCTCACTTAATGAATATGGCACAGTTTAGTAATCTATCCTCAAGTTGATGGATACTTGAACGTTTCTAGTTCTTGGTGTTATGAATAAAGCTGTTATAAACATTCTTGTATAAATCATTTTATGGGCATACACTTTAACTTGTCTTAGAGAAATACCTTGGCATAACTGGGTCATTGTGGTTTATTTTTCTAAGAATCTGCCAGACATTTTTCCAAAGTGTTTACACCGCTGTATACTCCTACCATTTAAGTAGGACAGAGGACAAAGTTTTTGCTATTTTCAGAGGGGCTTCTTATATAAGATGTGAATTTCTTTTCCAACTAGAGATGTGCTGATGAAATCATGGGCATGAACACGGGATACAGGAACAGCTCTCACTACCCCCACAACTGTGACCTCAGACTTCAGAAAGAACATTAATTGTGTAAGAAATTCTGGATCACAGTAAGTTGCTGTCTGACCCCACAGGGTGTCCAAGTGATTAAAGCCCAGGTGGCACTGGGCTCACTGCTGGGAAGTGCTTTATTAGAGTGTCATGATCCCTGTGCCTACAGAGCAGGTAGATACATTTTTTGTCCCTTCTTGGTAGCCCTTGGAGATAAAAACAGTCAAACAAAATAATACCACAGCTCGAGTCATGGTAAGATTTAATAGTTAAGAATGCAAGATTTACTAGTTTTATATGCTAAGATTTAATAGTTAAGAATAGTTAAGTTGGCTTAAATAGGCTTATTTCCAAAAGCAGAAGGCAGGCATCAAATCTGAGCCTGTAGATCAAGGAATTTTAGTGTCAAATACAGTGACATATTAGAAGGTATTGGAGATATTGGAAGATGCTGGCAGTAGTTTTCCAGAGCAGAAGAAGGATCTTTGTTTATTTTTTCTCTCTAATCTAGCCATAGACCATGGGCTAAATGATGCTGCCATGCCTCATTCAACAATTCCCAGGGCATTCTTTAGATAAGAATTTTATGGATATCCTTCTTTGAGGTAGGCTTAAAATGAATCTACCTTATGGCATTATTGCAAAGTCTTGCCTTTGTGTCCTTTTTAAAATGACATAATTTATAGTACACGAGTTTGCTGTCTGTCTCCTCCCTTTATGTACATACCAAGTGAGCAAACATTTGGCCAGGAAACAGATGGTCTTAGTGGTGGCTCAATGTTTGTGGGTATAGTAGCCCAAGAACTTCTTATCTGAAATAGAAATGCCTGGACACCGTGGACAGAGTTTGTTCAACTGGCTCCATTAGGATGTGTGCTTCTAGAACCAAAGCAGTGGACAAGGAAGCAGAATTGCAGAATGTCGGTGCCCGAGGAGAATGTGGAAGTGTTCCAGAACCTCCTCCTCATCTTAGGAGGGAGATCGCAGAACCGATGCAGAATGAGACTGACTGCGGTGCTCACAGCTCCATGGAGGCAGCTGCCATTAAGATTCTTGTTTCTGATGGAGAAGAAATAAAATCCAGCCTGCCCAAATCCAAGTGAGTTTATGGAAAGGATGAAGAGGCATCTTGTGTAGGCCAAGCATGGCTGGGCCTTGTGAGCTCTGGCTGGGGAAACGAGCAGCCCTTTGGGGCTGCCACAGCCACTGACTCTGAAGCCACGTGGTCTGTGGCTCCTTCTGGACATCTGTTTTACTCCTAGCACCCGCCCCAGTCTCTGTGTACTGAACACATGTTTAAACATAGCTGCTCTGGCCTCAGTGCCAGCCAACACTCTGAGTCAAATGAGAAAAGATCTTTACAACTGTTGGAATAATAGTAGAAATTCCAATACTCTGACTCCTGGTTCAGAGCGTTTGGCCAAACTTTCCTTTTTTCTTAACATGAGCACAGAGTTTGGGAGAGTTTAGCCTCAGTTACCCCCAAGTAACAGAGGGACAATGATGGTTCTGCCCTGCAGTGTTCCTGTAATACACGCCGAGTGAGTGGAACAACAAATCAGTACGATATCAGTATCATCTGGACCTACTAGCTGGTAGATCAACTCTCCGCTCAACCTGTCCCTGGTTTGTGCTACTCAAGTCACGTCCCCTGTCAAATGTACCCCCTCAGCTCCCTTTCTTGGACACTAGTTAGTTTTGTTCAAGGGGGTGACCGGGGAGGTGAGAGGAAGGGAGAAGGGTGTTTTTCCCTCTCCCTCTGCTGTGGACACAGAAGAGTTCTCCTGAGCAGAGGCCAAGAAGAGCTGTGTTTGCGAGCAAACGCATCCTCCAAGTCTCCAGATGTACTCTCTGTCCCTGATTAAAGGTTGTTTTCTTGCTATATTTCTCTCTCAATATCTACTATGAATTCCAAGAAGAAACACAATGTATTAAGAAAGCACTGTCCTTGAATAACCTGTATTATCCTGTTTGCTTGGCTAATAAATACAGGACGAATTGGGACAGAGCTAGAGCTGCCTTGATCTGGCTCTCTCCAGCCACCTCTTGTCTTTCAAATTGTTTGCCTCCATTGCCCAGTGCTCTTTCAAGCTCTATCTGTGATCCTGACATCCCTCATCATCCCAGCTCTGAGAATCTGCAAGAAGCTGCATTCTACCATTACTTCAGTGACCCCCTTTCCACAGCTCCAATCTCAGAGGGTCCCTAGAGCACTACTTCTCTCTTTGCTTCTTTGGCTCCCACCTAGGAAAGTCTAGCTGTTCTCTTTACCTCTGTATTACATAATGCACAGGTGAAAGGAACTGTGGAATCCATGAAAAGGTCCCATGGTGCCTGCCTTCTGTAGGTTAGAGGTAATGATGGAAGATGCTGTCACAGATTTGCTTCCCCTGATGTCAGTGAGGAGTGTCAGTGATTCTGAAGGAGAAGACAGGCGATGGTACTTGACTGTTTAGACACAAGGTGGAAGTAATAACCTTGAGAGGCAGGGAGGCTTTGTGGGGTCCTTAGGAATGAAATAGATGGATGCCCACTAAAAAGTTGATTTATGTGATCATTAGAAAAACTCTAGACCTGAAGAGAGATATGACTGAGTGGCCATTTTTATGGAAGTTTATGACCTCTCATCCAGTTTGTAGACCTGGAGCACCTTGATGGAGGGGAGACAGGATACCTCTGAGGAATGCATAGCAGAAAGAAGGTCATCATGACCTTGGAAAGTACCGTGATGGGAATTTAAGTCTCAGCCCAGCTAATCCTTACAAGCAAGGTGGAACTCTTTGTGAAGGTGGTTCCTTTGTTACAAAGAGGGCTTCTATGTTTAGTATCTGCAGCATCAGAGTATTTGGAAAGGAGTCACATGACTTAGTTACTTTTCTTGTTGCTGAGACAAAATACTCAATGCTTGAAGTTAAAGGAGGAAAGGTTTATTGACTCACAGTTTGTAGAGGTCTTAGTTCATAGTTGTCTGGCTCCAAGGCAGGCAGGCATGGCAGAGAGGCATCGCAGAGGTGAAACAGTTCATGGTGGGTAGAAGGCAGCAAGGCAGCAAGCAGTAAATGACAATCAGTGACCCTCTTTCTGTCCTTTACAACCCATCCGGCTACCCATGCTTAAAGCAGGAAGCACTTATACCCAGGCTGGGGCAGCCTAGCATCTCACCATGAATCAATACCAGCATCAGATCCTTGATCCCAGCATCACACACTCTAGATCCAGCCACCTCTGAAAAGCCCCATCTTTGAACACATGAAGCTTCAGGGACATCTAGATACAAGTCATAACACCATGGAGGTTTCACATCAGTGTCATGATGCTCTTAATTTATAAGGTGGTTGATTCAGAGACTGTGGATCTGGGTTATATAAAGTATATAACTGAAAGGTGAAAGGTGAAAGACTGATGTGTATCAAGGTATCAGCATCCAGGTTATGCTTGAAGTGCCTGATCATATTACCCTAATTTCTACTCCTCTGCAGAAGGAAAAATCTTCTGTGCTAGGGTACAGAATCATGAGTGTTTGATAGTTAGTAGATTATTAGCCTGGGGCATGTGAAGGGTAGCCCTTCCTACAGTGAGAATTTAGTATATATTAGCATGGAATGCAGCAAAGTCACAACACTAAATTAATTGTTGGCCTGAAAAGTATAATCATCAAGGCATTTACAATAGGAGTAAAACAGCCACTCTTTGTATGGGTGGATCTTCCTTTCTGTGAGAAGGAGGCATTTGGAGCAGGTGCTCACAATGGACTTGCAGAAATCCTAGGAGGACCTGTCCAAGAATGACCGTGTGCCCTCAACTCTGTTTATTCTCTTCTTTCCCCTACCATGGTCTGCGGTCATTGTGCTATTCAGAGTAAAGATAGAAAAATGTCTTCAACCTGTAACACCAAATCAAAGAGAGAGAAAAATAAGCTCCCCATACGCATTCACTAACAGTGGGTTCTTTTTTGAACAGCTCAATGTATAGACAAATTGCTTTGCTCTTCTATTCAACCTTTTGATAATCTCAGTGACTACCACTTTCTTCTGGCAAAGAATAATGGAATCTATTTTAAAAAATTTAAAAATAACATCCTAAGTAAACCAATCAGAATGGTCATTATTTATCAAGAATATCACTCTACAGTGACAACTAAAAACAATTGTGGAGGTCCAGGCTTTGGCATAGATCTGCTGCCAGACCTGTGTTTGCTGCCAACCTCAGTTGCCCTGGACCAAGCCAATGTACACAGGCATGTGGAGAGGGCTTGTGGCTGAGGCTGTGCATCGCCCCGAGACCAGAGTGATGCGGGACATTGCTGGCCTGTTCTTGCTCCTTGAGTGTCCTGGTGACCTCCATGTGGCACGCAGCCACTCCTGCTATGCCAAAGAGGAGATGCTTACTTGAAGGCATTTACCTGGCCTAGTAGAAATGTACCTAAGTTTCAGGAACTGTTTATTGTCTGTTTTCCTCACCATGATAGTAGATCGTTTCTCTCAAAGTGTGGCTGGAAGACCACCTGCATCCAGATTGCCCACAACACCCCAGAACTGACAAATCAGTCACTGGGACTGGAATGGAAAGTCTGCAAACTGCAGATTTAGAATATCAGAGCTCTAAGACTGTGTGAGTAGGGTAGTTAATTGGGCACTAGGGAGATACAAGGATTGCTACAATTTATCGAAGAAGCTTCTGATTCCAACCATGTGAGAAAGTACAAAGGACAGGTAGTAGCTGTGGATACCTACTGTTGGCTTCACAAAGGAGCATTGTGCTGAAAATCTAGGCAAAGGTGAACCTACTGATAAGTATGTAGGATTTTGTATGAAATTTGTAAATACACTGCTGTCTCATGGCATCAAGCCTATTCTTGTATTTGATGGATGTATTTTATCTTCTAAAAAGGGAGTAGAGAGGTCTAGAAGAGGATGTGTCTTAGTTAAATTTTCTGAGCCAATGGTTGTAAGAGAGCAGATTTAATAGGGGACATTTATAGATTACAATAGTCACCCAGAAGCCAAATGCAGAAGCTGCCGAATCTCCATCTAGGCACTGGAGACCCAAAAGATCCAATCAATGGCTGGGAGCCCACAGCACTGTCCCACATACATCCGTATCTGCACATGATGGCTGGAGAAATCTTCCCTGGAACCAGGATACGATGCTCACACCAGAAATGACAACCAGAGCTCCTCTGAAGCAACAGCAGCCATCCTCGACGACAGCAAGGCCCCGAGCTCCTTCCTCGACGAGGACAGCCGAGTTCCTTTTGGAAGAACCAGCCGCAGCAGAGCTTCTCCTGGGAAACAGCCCACCAACTAGCTACGGCTCCCACTCTGTCTTATGCTGCATCGGCAGCAACCCTCAGGTGGATCTCGTATGCCCAGCATCACACCAGCTCAGTCTAGCTGGGCGTTCTGGCACAAGTTGACCACATTAGGGCCACCACAGGATGCAACAACTCAATATTAAGGGGAAGCAGCTTCTCTGTGAGGGGAAAGTCTCAGAAGCCCGAGAATGTTTTATTCGTTGTATGGCCCACAAAGCTATTAAAGCGACTCGGGCTCTGGGGGCGGAGTGCCTTGTTGTTCCCTGCGGAACTGACACACAGTCGGCCTATTTTAACAAAGCCGGTATTGTACAAGCTATAATCACAGAGGACTCTAATCGCCCACCTTTTGACTGTCAAAAGGTCATTTTAAAAATGCACTAATTTGGAAATTGACTAGAAATTGATCAGTCTTGGCTAGGAATGAGCAGACAGCTCCTCAACAAATTCACAGGAGAGAAGTTCCGTTACATGTGTGTTCTCTCCAGCTGTGACTGTCTCTTATCACTGTGTGCAACTGGATTAGCAAAAGCGTGCAAAATGCTAAGACTGGTCAATAATCCAGACATTGTAAAGGCTATCAAGAAAATCAGGCATTATTCCTCTACTAGGCATCTTCCCCAAAGAGCTAAAGACATCATACTACAGTCATACTTGCATACCCATGTTTATAGCAGCACAATTCATAATAGCTAAATTCTGGAAGCAACCTGTACACTCCTCAACAGAGAACTGGATAAACAAAATGTGGTATCTATACATAATAGAATACTTCTCAGCTATAAAGAAGGACAAACTAGAGTCATTTATAGGAAAATGGATGGACCTGGAAAATACAATGTTGAGTAAAATAAAGCAGACTCACAAGCTTGAATACCGTATGGTTCCCTGATTTGAGTGAGGCAAAATACAAACAAAGAAAATGGTAAATAATGGGTACAAAAAGACAAGGGGACAGATTTCACCCAATAGGCAAAGGGTCCAAGGGAACAAGAAAAGGTTAAAGGGGGGAGGAGAAAGGAATCCAGAGGAATAAAGATATCCTGAAAACAAGAATCTAACAACCCAAATTTAAAACAGTAACACATACACAAGGTACTACAGTCACTTTATGTAGTTACGACTTAATGCTGCATCTATGTGGTTGTTTACATTGCTCATTGTTACATGCAAAAGGCACGATGTATTGTGGTCTGTAAGCTTGTGTAATTTTGGATAAATTTTAATTTAAAAAAAGAATCAGGCAGTATCTCAAAATGAATATAACAGTGCCGAAGAACTACATCAAAAGATTTATTCAAGCCAACGATACTTTCCTTTTAGTTTTTGATCTCACCAAAAGGAAACCTGTGCCCCTGAATGCCTATGAAGATGACATTAAATTGAAACACTAAGCTACACCGGACAGCACATTGATGACTCAGCTCTTCAAATAGCATTTGGAAATAAAGATATAAATACTTTCGAACAGATTGATGACTACCGTCCAGACCCTGCTATGCCGTCACTATGAAGAAGTCATAGTTGGGATGGCAAAACATGTCAAAAGTCATCTGCTGTGAACAGCATTTGGCATAGGCCTGGGAAGACTTGATTCACTGAGATCAGTCAGATAGGAATTACTGCCCTACACTCGAGATGGACACTGTTTCAGCTGCTGCACGATTGGAAGAAAAGCCAAATGCTGTGGGCATTAAAGAAGTGATTAGTACCAAAGGGTCAAATCTCCCAAGGAAGTCACCCACAGGAACAGACCAAGAAGTGAAGAGCTGTGGGGAGATGATCTGTTGAATCAGTATTCTCTTTCATTTACCAAGAAAAACGGCTGTGAAAATAAATCATTGAATGCTTCTGAAATGTTTGCGCCTGACCAGGGAAATAGAACTACTCACACAGAAAGCTTAAATACAGCACCTACAACAAGAAATAAATCCACAACATTTTTACAGAGAAAAGACAAAGACAGTGGTGCAGTTGTAGTTCCAGGGAGCAGAAGCAGGTTTTTTTTTTAGCATTTCCCTGGGTTCTGCTGACTGTGTCTCAAAGGAGGCAAGCCTCTAGACGAAACAGCAGTCAGACAGAAAGTGACTGATCTCAGTGAATCAAGTCTTCCCAGGCCTAGAAGCCAAGAAGCTGGTAGATACAAATGTAGCACGTAATTCAAGTGATGGGATTCCTGATGCTGTGACTGTGTTCGCCAGTGAAGAGCTTCAGTCTTTTAAAACCAGCAAATTCACAAGAACCATTTTACCACCCACTCTGGGGACACTAAGAAGTTGTTTTAGTTGGTCTGGGAGTCTTGGAGAGTTTTCAGACTCTCTGAGCACCTCTCCAAGCACAGCATTACAGTTCCAAGAAAAAGCGATTCCCCCTCCTCTCTGCCTAAACACAATAAGCTGTCTGGTGTGTCTCGGTCAGTGATGAGTAAGGTGATGAATCTCAGTCATTATGTGAAGTGGATTCATCTTTACAGTCTCAGAAAAGTATAGAATTATCATCACACATTTTAAACGCATCAGAACTTTCTCAGCCTTCTAGTAAGGATTGCTATTCAGAGGAGTCTGATTATGATATTAAGTCCCTTGATATAATCAAGGTAATCAGAACTCCAAGCAACATTTAGCTCATTTTTCAAGGAAAGAGACCCTTCTAAGGAATACAATTCCTGTGCTCTGTAAATCTAGTTCTGTAATTCTTTCCACCACCAAGATCAAACCTCTGGTTCCCGCCACAGTCAGTGGACCAAGCAAGAAGCCACCAGATCCAGAGTAGAAATCGTCACAACGCTGAGAAGCCAGACTTACAGACAAAATCAGGGAGCTCTGGAAAAATTTTGGATTTAAACGAAAAGCTCCCTCATTGTAAAAAGCCCTTGTCTCCAGTCGAAGATAATATCCAGCTAACTCCAGAAGCAGAATAGGACATATTTAACAAGCCTGAGTGTGCACGTGTTCAGAGAGCCATATTCCTGCGGATACACACAGCTGGGAGCCTGATGCCTGCTGGGAGAATGTATCAGTTGGAATTCCTGGCTTGGAAATGAGGCAATTACCAGCCTGAAAGATTTCTTCTTAGATAGATGACATTTTAAAAATAGAATACATTTTGTATATTAAAAAACAAATAAAAACAATTGTGCTTAAAGTAACCTGATTTTTAGGTAGTGTGCCCATAATTTGACAGTTGACCAAAGGTTTTGATTGTGTGGTTGTCATGCTAATTTATATGTGTGTCCTGGTTCTTTCTAATATGATTTTCCTTTGGGTTTTCATTACCAAATAACTTTTACTTTTCCTTAGAAACTTACCTCTTCTGATGAATTTTTAAAAATAGTTTCTCACCCTAAAATTAAAGAAATTTCTTTAATATTTCTATTGAAGTTGTAATATTTTTATATGATATATTAGGCAGAACTGAGAGTTTGATGATGTTTGAGTCTAAGAATATCTTTTCAGGTCTCTTTTTGTGTGTAATTTAGCATTTAAAATTATTCTTCCACTAGATCTTGCACGGTTTTAATTGTTTTTCTTTAGTATTTGCTGTTATAAGTGGATTCTTTCTTCTTTCACAACTTGTAGTGTTTTTTGTATGTGCACAATAGCAATAGTAATAATAATGATTTTTAAAAGTCCTGAATATTGACTGTAGACAAAGCAACATCATGTTTTAGCATACAGTATTAATTCAATCTCGACAAAAATGATAAGTGTTAGTCAAGTCTTTGTTTGGGGACAGTAGAATACACTGTAGTTACACCAAGGAAAAAGAATTTATTTAAGAGATTTCCATCATTTATAAAATCTCCAGGAGGCTGGAAATTCCTGTTTGGAGGCTACATAGCCAGGAAAAAGTGGCAGCCAGGAGAAAGGCCCAACACGATACAGAAGTGTCCTAGTGGAAACCACCCTGCCTCTGCCTTACACTACTCAGCATCTTTGCTGCCAGGACACCCACTGCATTCACAGAAAGCCAGATGCACCTCATGCTGCTCCTGCCTCGCCCTGCACATACTCACCTGCAGGTCACTGGGGCTGTGACCTGGCAAGGTGGGTGCTCCTCCCGAGCGCCCCTTTCTCTCCCTGCTTCCTGGATACCATGGTTGAGCAGCTTCCCTCTGCCATGTGCCTCTACTTGGAGGCGGCCAACCATGGAATGATCCCACTGAAACTGTGAGCCAAAATAAACCTCTCCACTTTTAAGGTTCTGGTGCCAGGTATTTTGCCCCAGTGATGGAAACAGAACTAATAGAAACTCTGTGAAGTAGAGGTCATTTTTCTCATCTTCCAAAGGATAAAATCAGGGTACAGTGAAGTTTTATTAACTGTCAGAGTTATACAACTAATTAGTAATGACACTAGCCAAAGGAATATAATAATTAGGATTAAATATAAAATCGAACATTTATTTCACGAAGATCAGTATATCTTAAGAAATATTTTAGTATAATTTATCACATTAATATATTCAAGATCAAATACTATGATTATTACATAAATAGTGAAAAATGTTAAGTATTCACTATAACTTCTTGTAATGGACCTTATACAAAATAGGAAGGTAAAACTACTCTCTGAACATACGATTATTTACTATAAACTATTAAAAGGCAACAAACATAAATTTAAAAGATGGAAGTGATACCTTAAGGTCTGATCTACTTAATGTTTTTGCAGAGCTTTAATTAATACAATAATAAAAACCAAATATGATTTAAGTATTGCAACCAAATACACAGATTAGTTTAACATTTCCTATATAAAGAAATTATACCCGAGTCACACTATATAACTATTAAAACTTATAAAATAATAAGGACATTCTACATGATAAGGTATAATAAACAACCCGTGAATATTTAGCAATAATCAGTAACAAATAAAAATAGAAAACATTTTCACTAATAATATCCATAAAATCGTAACTGATAAGTTCAACAAGAAATATACAAGACTTACAAGAAGAAAATAAAAGTGTTAATGTATGATATTAAATACTATTTAACTTAATGCAAAAATGAGTCATATTCTTCACAAGAAACACTATTTATAAGACACCAGGGCTTTCCAAGGCTGGCTGTATAAACAATGGAATTCTCAAAAGAATTTCTTTGGATTTGGATCATGATTAGAAAAGTAACTGTGCAATAATTATGAAGAAATTATATCTTAAGAAAACATTTAAAAAATGTAATAAGGAAGAATATGCCATATTGGATTCTTAAAATGAAGTTTAAATTAACTAAAATAGTGTGTCGTAGACAGAAGAAAATAAATAGAGCATTTCAAAGGCAGAAGCATTTCAGAAACAAGTTTAAATACATATGTAGGAACCAAAAATGTGATTAATTTGCCATTTTAATTCTATGGGGGAAGATGGATTACATAATAAAGTCATTTGTTATTGTCATGTTCTAGAATGCTAAGCATCAAAAATTCTAAAAGCTTCCAGATTTAAAAAAAGCTGTCTGACTTTTCTCCAGCAATGCCGAATATGAGAAACTGAAGGCTTTAAATGCCGCTAAAGTTCTGAGAAAACGCGCAGTTTCTGCCTCGCAGCGCCAAGAGCTGTTGAGCTCCAGCCCCCAGAGCCCTGCCTCGAAGGACCCCATTCACCTGTGCGATGGCAGCGACAGCGGCGCTTTCTACCCCGGGCGTGCGGGGGCGTCCCGCGCTTGCTCCCTTCATCACGGAGACAGTCTGCACGGGTGGGCCGAGGAAGTCAGCAAAACTCCGTATCTCTGTAGGGAACCTGCCGGCTCTCCCTTGCGAACCTCCTTCCTTATTATACTGCCTTTAGAGGCAGACTGGTTTGGTTCAAGTCGGCCAGATCTGCCGCGTGGGTAAGACCCGTGGTTACTCCCACTATGAACGAGCCCTAGGTGGGTGACAGTAGATGCCATCACAAAGTCACACATCTGTCTGCCCTCAGGAAACCTCAGCACCCAGAAGCTCAGCTCCAGACCCAGGTTCCACCTGCCATTCATCCCTCCTCAGGCGTCCTCAGCCCCTACCTGGGGACCCTGCCTTGTGCACAAGGGAGTTTCCTGCTTCGGGAGGGACTACTGTGAGTAAAATGGGGGCTATGTTCCGAGCGTGGCCCCTCCTGGGAAATAAATGAATTCCTTCAACTCGTTTAGGATATTTTTGGTGTCCTTGAAATTTTTTGCAACAGATCAGGAGTCACTCCCAATTTGAGATAGACACCAAATCATGTTTTAGGTAAGCAAAAATGCTTTCTCAGATATTTGATTATTTAAAATCCCTTTAAAAACAGTGGGACCACATTTTGTAATCATAGGCTATTTATGATAGGCTAATGACATGCATAAATTGTTTTAGATTCTGTTATAAGAGCACTGACAACTCTTCGAAATGCTTTCAAATGTGTGTGGCATGATGTGATTTACACTTTTGAAAATTCGTCCCTCACCAGTGAATCAGTGAAGACTCAGGAGGTCATGCGAGACAGGACTTAGATTAAGGTGTGGGCGGGATGAGGGGAATCAAGAGTCATCAAACGGTGGAGTCTGTGGGACTTTTTGACTTATGGAGAATAAATGAGAAGAAACAGTCGAGAGTCTTTGCAGCATTTTGAACTATGTGAGTAGACTGAAAAGATATTTTCCAATGAGCCAATACTGCAGAAGGAACAGGATTAGAGGAGCAGCGAAACTGTTTGTTTGCTTTGGGGCATGATGGCACTAGCAGGAGGGGGCACTTTCAGAGGTCACCAGGGCCAGAGACCGGGAATGCCCTCAGCCAGAGTCAAAGACATTTCTCCCCAGCGAACCCAGACTGATGAGCAAGTGATGCATCTGGGACAGAATCCTCATCCAAGTATAAAAAGATTTCAGGGATGGAGGATGCAGATAAAACACTGAACTCAAGGAAGGTTTAACATATACAGTACTTACATTAAAACGTTTTATGTTTCTGGGAAAGTCAAATTGAACTGGGCATCTTCTACCTTCGCTGTATTTGCTAACTCTGGCAGGCTCCACAGAGGATGTATCGATTTTCCCGTGCTCCTCTCCTCATTTTGTTTCCTGTCCCCTGTGGCCACCCCGAGGAGAAATCCAGATAAGGGCTCAGGGTCAGAGCTCGGGGTCCCCCGGAACAGCCAGGGGCTTTGCTGAGAACTGCAGCCGTGGGCTTTGCTGAGAACCCTCAGGCACCTCACACAAAGCTGGAGTTGACGCTAAATCTTCCTGTTGTATTTTAAGGAGCTGCTTATATAAGCTTTTCCCTCCTTGGTGAAAGAGAAAGCTCTTCTCTAAATGAGAGACTTTCTTTCTGTTCCTTTTGTCCCCGTCTCCACGCCAACAAGCCTCCAACCCCACCCTGTGACATGTCTCTTACTTCAACTGGATGATGCCCGCACCATCAGTCCTTGCCACAAGGGGGCGCTGTGTGACACCAACCCCCTGAACGGGCACTACATTTGCACCTGCCCACAGGGCTACAAAGGAGCCGACTGTACAGAGGACGTGGATGAATGCGCCATGAGTGAGTGCAGTGACCTTCCCTGGGCTTGGAGTGTGAGTTGGCTCCATAGGAAGCATAGGAGTTTTGACAGGAGCGCAGTCTACTCCAGGATTGTGTTATACCCAGAACTCAGATTCTCCTGTTCTCTGCTGTCTGCTTCCAGATAACCTTGTCAGCACAACCATAGACTCCACTCTGGGAATTATATATATGGAAGGAAGATCCAGTCTCGATTCTTATTATAAAACCCTAATTCGGTGACAGTTTGGGTGACAGAATAGCAGAAAGGCACATGAGTGGAAATTACTCTTGTCATACTTCTTTCCTCAAATTAAAGAAGAAAGGAGAAAATTGAGAGTGAGCTCACCACAGGCCGGGCCTGCTGTGGGAGCCAGCAGACTGTGCCGTGGAGTCCGCCTTTGTGGAAACTCTGGCGGGTGCTAGGATCCAGTAATGAGTGCTTGTGTCTTGCAGCCAACAGCAATCCTTGCGAGCATGCAGGAAAGTGTGTGAACACAGATGGCGCCTTCCACTGTGAGTGTCTGAAGGGCTACGCGGGGCCTCGCTGCGAGATGGACATTAACGAATGTCACTCGGACCCCTGCCAGAACGATGCCACCTGCCTGGATAAGATAGGTGGCTTCACCTGCCTGTGCATGCCGGGTGAGCGGCCCCACGGTGTGGGTGAGAGGAGAGGCTGCCCTGCCTGTGGGGGAGCCTCGGGAAGTGCTGCAGTCCCGTGCACCGGGTCTGCTTTCAGTTCTCTGTGCGGACTCTGCG
>PVJO010009953.1:0-66748 GCA_004026905.1 Hystrix cristata
CCTTCTTCAACCCCCAATCCTATGTCGAAATACAGTTTCATAAAAAAAGATCAAGAATTTAGACATCATCACAATGTGTATATCAGGACTGCAAGAAAAAAGTGCGTTGGAAACTGTTATACAAGGATGGTGATGCTTGAATTAAGGCAGAGAAGTCCTGTGGAAACATGGTTGCTGTCTCCTACTATTATCTTGTGAAATAGGGAGCAAGTGTGTTCTGTTGCTTCTATAAGATGAAATTGGGTCCTGTGAATGGGTGGAAGTAGGAAGATGATTTTGTTAGTCTTGGTAGATAACTCATTCTATATCATTACATCCCCGTACATGAAAGATTATTGTATCAGTCTGCTTGCCATTGCTGGGACAAAATACCTGACATACAAAACTTAAAGCAGGAAAAAATTTATATTGGACCATGGTTTCTGGGTCGTGGTTTGCTGGTGCCAAGGTAGACACATCATGGCAGAATGACATGGTGTGGAAAAGCTGTGCACTTTATGGTACCAGGAAGCAGAGAGGAAGGGTAAGAGCCCAAGGAAAGGTGTGACTAGGAAAAGCACACCCTGGTGACCTACATCTTGAAAGTGGACCTCAGCTCCTGACTTGCTGGATTGGGGATCAAATCCTCAGTACGCGAGTCTTTGAGGACACTTCCTATTTAAACCCTAAGTTGCCATTCCTATTTCACACATTCAGCACCCAAGATGCAGACAGTAGCCTGCCCCAGGCTGTTCTGCTTTGTAGGGGCAGAGGCCGGTTTGAGCCCAGGCCTCAGCTGGCCTGGGTCTTTTCCCCAAGCTTCCCAGCCTCTTGGATCCACAGAACTGAACTGGATCTGCACATTGTGCACCTGTAGCTCTCCTATCCCAGGAGATATCTGGGAGTAACACATAACCTCGGGAATTTCTCCATCAGGCACGAAGTTGTACCTGGGTGACCTTTAATACGCCTTCCAAATGTCAGACTTTGAGCTTCCAGTTCAAACAAAGGAGTACACAAACCACCTGCAGCTTTAAGGGCTCCATGCCATATTCTTCTCCCTTCCCCACATCGGTCAAGAACTCTGCTCTCCGTGGAGCTGCTCATATCTCACATCTTATTTCTCACCCTGCTCCCAAACGGCTGGTATCTCTTTTTTGCTTATGGGATAAATAAAGTAAAATAAAATGGAACGTACAAGTGAGTGAATGATAAACCGACAAGACACACTTCTGTTCTCACAGCTTGCCTTTGCGTTGTTCTAAGACCACCTTGCCCCCCGTATAGAGCTTCGTGTTCCCATGTTCCACCTTCTGTGACCAGCCTTCTCTCCTGCTGACTTGGCTGCTCCCTGACAGCTCTCCTTGGATCCTTCTGGTCTTCGCAGGGTCTAAAGTCCCTATGCCATGAAACCTTTCCCCAGGCCCCCAGCAGAGGTGGTTTCTGGGCTTTGAAGCTAAGGAATATGTGAGTCCCTCCCATCTCCCACCTGGAATATAGCAGCCTCTGTGCCATGTACAGCTGGCCTATCCTTGTCCTGTCTGCTCACTGAATAACGGGCATCCTAAGGGAGGGTCTAGATTAGAGCCTGTCCGTCCCCCTGGGATCCTGTGAGAACTCAGCGGATGGCGGAGCTCAGCAAGGTCTATGCAGATGGGAACAGAACTGATTCATCAAGTTGAATCCCAGAGCAAACCTATTTAGCAGGTTGTGGTATCTGGAGAATTTAGGGCTAACTGCAGTAGACTTGGAGGAAGAAGAGGAAGAACGGGCTTTTCCTGTTAATTCTTACTTTGGCACTTTTCATCTTCTTAGGAAAGGTAAAAGAAAAAAAAAAGTAAAAGCTCTGTCGATGGAGAAAAGCAGACATCTATTATCTTCACCAAGTTTGTGCTCACTATTCTGGGGAGGAGTTGATCTTTTATTTTAATGTGCCTATAATTATTTCCTTTTAAAGAATATCCATTCTGGAAAGAGAGTTCAGTCTCAGAGAAGTTAATTAACTCACCCAAGTAAACGGCAATGCTGCCTAGACCCAGATTTCGCTTCACGTGTCGCACTTTGCCTCTGGATGCTCCAAAGAGCTCTGAAAATGGGTCGACTCAGGAAGGCATCGGTGGAATCTGGGGAGCTACCACTGTGGCTTACTCCTGCAGAGGACATCATGCTATAGATTGGGAACCCCAAATCATAACGCCTGTTACTCACAGTTAGCACATTTAGCCACTTAGCAGTTTACCCTGCTCGTCACTCGGGCAGTGCCTTTGTTTGCAGCCCAACTGTCCTGAGCATCACTTGGACAGGGGCCATTTCACCTGTCTGTTCTTGTTTGCACGAGACACACTCACACACTCATACATCTCTTTATTTGTTTTGTATCAATTTTTTTTGCATGCTCTTTTTTATTTAGAATGTTGTATTTGCCTTTGATGCTTGCTCCTAGTGAAATCTAATAACAAATTCTGGTTATTTTCGTTTATTAATTTGTGTTTATTTTATTTGTGAAAGTAACCTATAATTTTGTGCTACAATCTATAAAAGCTCTTACTGCAAGTACGTTAGATATATTTCTATGTTACTTTAGTTCTTTTACAGTAATACGCACATTATTTATACTGCTCCATCTTTTGATAAAGCAACATTTTTTTTTTTAATTAGTGACTCTGATGAAACCACTTTTGAACATGGGACATTGTCTTACTACAGACAATTTTTAAACTTCTCCAAAATGCAGCAATATTCTTTTACAAGACAAAACAGACACATCTGGGACGCTGAGACTGTATAGGATGTAAATGCCAAAAGATCCACAAAAGAAACTGAAAAAGGGAGAAACTTCAGCATATCAGAGAGGGAAAGTCTGTGTCGTGAAATGGAAAGACAAAAAAGCCATCTCCTTATTGTCAACTATTCATAATACAGAAATGATGGAACTGGAAAGAAGAAACAAAACTAAAAAATTCCTGCAGTGGTCAATGATCATAATATTTCTACGGGTGTTGTTGACAGAGTGGACTAACATCTAACAAGCTATACTTAATCAAAAAGCAAGGAAAAATATTATGATAAAATATTTATACATCTTCTGGACCAAACAATATGGAACTCATTTGTTATTTATTTAAAACAAGGAGGTTCAAAAAGCCATTTACAATTTAGGTTAGTCTAATAGACCAAATAATTGAAAAATACAAGGCAGTGAAATGCCAACCAGGACGTTCATCATCGATGTCTTCACCATAATGTTCGGCGGGTAAACATTTTATTGAAATTATACCACCCACAGGAAAAAAGGAAAGGCCAACAGGACAGTATAAAGTCAAAGAAAGACAATAATGCAAAAAAGAATAATGCAATAATGCAAAAAGAATTCAGAGAGAGACTAGATACTCCTGTCCAGATTATAATGTTGCGTTGTGTTGAATGTTTTAAGATATACCATATGTGGAAAAATCATTGAATAAATTTGATAAAATTATCATTTTTATATTTTTTGGCGTATTATCTTATAAAATATGCCATTTTTGGTCACCTTGTCTTTAAATAATTGGACTTGTAAGTAGTTAAAGGAGTTTGAACAGAATTTGACACTAAAAATCACTCCTACTTTGTTTTTCTGACAATTTTGGCAATCCCAGGTCTTGGATGTTTGGTCAAGAGCAGATTTTCGCAAAAATTGTACTAGAGAACACATGAGCTTCTAAAGCTAGGCTTATGCCCTTCAAAGTCCATTTCCCCACAGGCTTGGTCCTAGCCAGGGCTAATACTAGCTCATGGGATCCAGAGAATGGGAAACGTATATAACAGCTATGTAAGGGCAGACATCTGAAACAGTGTTTTTCTGGAAAATCCACTTCAGTTCTATTTCTGTCTTGGAATCATGTTGGAGTCTTACAAATTTTGTTTAGCTCTTTGACCGTATGAAATATAAAAACCTTGATTTCATCCCCACTATATTGCTCAAATATTAGGTGAGGATTTAAAAGAGCTGCTTCAGCTCTTTGGGAAGGGAGTGTGTTTTGAGCAAGTTGTGAATAAAAATAAACCTTAATTAACAGGTTAAACACTTACAAACTCACTTTCTCATTCTCTTTTAAGGGTTTTCTTCTATTTTACCTCATCTCCCCTTTCCCTCTCCCCCTTAATTCCTCAGAATGCGGACTCGGTTTGGATGTGCCCCTCTTGGAAGCAGAACTTTCAGTTTGCTGTGCATATCTATCTGCCTACCAGTCTGTGGTGCCCTCGCCAGATCAGCAGATGAGCAGAGAGACTTCCTAATGAGAACACCCTTCCGCTGCCCCCTCTTTCTCCTCCATTAGCACAGACAGCCCCTCTTTGTTGATTGCTGATTTAGGACTTAAGCAGGTCAAGCCAGAGTTATCTGCAGCTTCCCAATCTGCCTCTGCCTTGCCCTTATGCATTGTATGTTTGCTTAATCCTCTCAGAACTCTGGCCAGGAAACTCAGAATTCCCATGATTGACATAAGCAGTAAATATATACTAAATGACTCTGAAAAAGCATGTTTCAGAGGGCAGGAAACCAGCATCGCTTTGCAAGAACATCAAGACCTATTCTCCTGCATTATTGGATGAGTGGACACCAAGCACTTCTGTGTGCCAGGCTGTGCGCTCTGTGCTGCTATGGACAGGAGTGAACAAGCCTGTCAAGGTATCTGTCATCATAATGCTTATGGTCCACTGAGGGAGGAATAAGTAAGTAGTTACAGATGTGTTGGCCAAATTACAATGGTGTTAAGCACTATTGCAACTATTGCAAGTTTTTGTATATGGACCTTGGATATGAAGGAAGATGATAGATCAGCGTGACCCTACAGTTGCGCTTACCGCAAGCTCTCACTAATACCCACAAGGCTAAGTGGCAACCTTGTTTCCTGGGTCTGAAGTAACTGCAAAAGAGGAAGTTCAGGTCATGGAGTCGAGATAAAATGGGGTGTGGTATTCCAAGACCAGCAGAGAAGGGTCTTCTACCTCTAAATTAGTATCTCTGAGTGATCAGCTTAAATTCTGGGCATTGGAGAAACTCAGGCTGGACAGTGGGATTCACATATAAACTTCAAGAAAATTGCTGGAAATTTGTGTAGGGGAGCAGAGTGAAAAGGATACTCTTGACCAAAGAGCTGCTATCTAGCGGGGTAGATGGCCATACAGCCTCCTTATTAGGCTGGCAACATTCAGATGGACGTCTCCTGAGGGCCAGAGAAGGAAGCATCTTTCCAGGAAGCCAAATCAGGTGACTCAAGAACTCGAGGATGACAGAGCTGCCCACAGTGGCTTCTCTTCTTGCCGATTCACTGAACATGATTAGTAGAAAGACTCCAGAGGTGACTGAAGATACTGCTTCTTATACCTGGATCAAGAACTATCTGGGAATTTAAGAAAAGAGAGCTATTCAGTTCATAGATTCAGTGAGACAGAAATAAGACAATCTCCAGGGATGGGGACGGGGAGGGGGAATCTGTGTATTTTTAGTTATGTCGGCTGAATGCCAGGCAGAGGGAGTCCATGTGGTAAACCTCGCCCGTCAAGCCTCTTGTGGTGGATGCCATCAATCTGTGCATTATTTTAAATATAGTAATCATTTCTGGAATATTCCTCAGAAAAATCAAGATTTCCGTATTTTAATTTATGTAGATTTATGATTCCTGGAACCAGGTCAGAACACTTTGAAGCCCGTGTCTCTTTGGAAAGTTAAATGTCTGTTCCTAGTCTTGGAGTGGGTATTCACAGAGGTACTCATTCCTTTGAGGAGTGTGTGCACATGTATGCTCACACACATGTGTGTGTGTAACAATGCTCATACAACATTTCCAGCAGTTGTTTCCTAAGAGTTGATGGTTTCAGCCATGTTGGTCTCTGTATCATTTTTTATGGACCAGTTCAGGGTCTCTTGGTTACACTTTAATTACACAGATACCAGACAGAGTACCTCATAGGATGAGGTACTTTGTTTCCTGTCCAAGGCCACTATAGTTTACCTAAAAGGAACATTATCTGCCACCATGATTTTTATGGAGTTATTATAAAAGGCCTTCATTGATTTCATCAACAAATATTTAGTTAGTACCTACTACATGCTAGACATTTTACTATGCTTACTCTCGAAATTTAGAGATGACTAAGACCTGATTAGTGACCAAAGAGGCCTTAGATTGAGTTGAGAAAGCATTTAGGTACAGAGATTGTTGCTCCAATACAATGTAATAAATAATTTGTAACTCATTTTCTAGCCCGCTACTGTCTCTGATGCTTACCAGGTGCTTCTTAAATGTGAGTGCTCCTCTGGAGGTAGAGTGGACCAGCAGCCAGAGATCTTGCAAGCTTCCCAGTCTTCTATTCCTCATGGCCACTTTGGCTATTAGTTTAGTTTCCACTGCTCCTTAGCGTGGGACTCAGATATTTTGATGTGGCCACATATGTGCTGTTTACATGGATCTATGATCAGGGAGACCAATACATCAAATACGAGCTTCTGGAACTAAGAAGCAGGAACTCTGAATTGATACTCTCTTCTTTTTGAAATTGGCATGTGTTTTCTATTTCTTTATAAAACACCAAGAATAATGTGGAAGGTTTTAAAAGTCATTCAGTGTGTTGGATTCATTACATTTCCATGCGCAAGGAATATGCTAAGTGGTTTACATTGATGATTTTAATTTTTAAAAAGTTATGGGAATTTTTATTATCTCCATTTTATGAAAGGAAAAATTGAGGTGTAGAGAGCTGAAGTAACTTACCAAGTACATGATTAGGAAATCATGGAGGTCGGACGCAAATCCAGGTTTGTCTAATTCCAAAGGTCACAATTTTAGTAAGTCTGTTTCTCTATCTTCTTTTCTGTCTTTCTGTCACACTATCTCTCTCTATATCAGGAACATTTAAATAATATTTTATTTTGAATACATAATATGTGTTCTCCGTGTAAAGATTTTGATTTGTCTTTGGACATATAATAAGTATCTTCTGAGTTTGTGATTGATTTTGTGGTGAACAATGGGGACATAATTTTGAATCCAGACATAGTCTAATAAAATAAGACAATTTCAAAAATCAAATTAAATCATCGCATCTCTGTGATTGCTGCACAAGATAAGTGAGTCAGATTCTCCCACCTCACTTCTTTTTAGTCCTGGGAGAGCCTGGAGAGCAATGCAAGACGTTAATTCCCATGTCAGTATTTACAGGGATTTTCTTGGATACAGGACATGGATGAAAGTCATGTATAAAGGGAACTAAAAATGGCACATCACCACCTACCCCTCTTCTCCCAGAGCTCACCGTCTATGTGAAGGGAGTTTGTCACATGAACTTGAAAATGAAGCATGAGTTTTAGGGAGAGAGAAAAATGAATTTGTCTCTGAGGGTGAAGCTTCTATTGTTTCTTGGGATCGATGACATTGATTTCGCTGCATGGGATGTAAAAACGGTGGCTTGGAGATGCAGATGTTGACTAGGGGTGGAAGGCTGAGGATAGCAGCTGCGGTAATGAGAGAAAGGTGCTGGGAGTTTGCCTATCGATAGGAAGACTTTGATTTATCTCTACCCAGCCACCTTCGGAGTTTGGAGCAGCCGTTCGTGCTGCTCTTAAACAGTGAGCCTCGTAGAAGTGCAAACACTGCCCTTGGGGCTGCAGGATCAGTGGTTGGTATTTGTGAGAGGGGGAAAAGGGAGTGGGCGTGAGGACCAGAGAAATGTGTCCCTCATTTACTGGACCTCACACACCGCTTGAACTTTCATCAATTAACCATGTCCATGATTTCCCTGTATAACAGCCACGTGGTAATGGCATCTGCTTGGTTCAAGGGTGTTCTGTAACTTGGGTGGAGCTCAGCGATCTGCACTGTGCTGGGCCCGCAGGGCCTCTGGTCTTTGGTCTGAACGGGGCGGGCTCACGTGTCCATGGTGGGCACAGGATCGTCTATCTACTCTGTGTTGGACACAGATGAAGCCCACAGTTCTCTCATTTTTCTTCTCTCCTAGTGATCTGTTTCCTTCATGACAATATCAAAAGTGGCCAAGTGAGTCGCAAACTTCACTCACTCTGCCCACAAACACCCTCACCGGTGTGCAAATGCAGGGAAGGGAATGAGCTGGAACTGTGAGTGTGCCCACTCTGGGTCTCTCATTCGGTACAATGACGATAAACAAGCCTAAGTATACTAACATAGTAACATTTGTGTGAATAAGCCTGGCACAAATACTTACACTGGATAAGAATAGTCTGTTTTATTTATATATATATTATATATAGATAAGTTTTGTTTTTTTGAGACAAGTTCTTGCTACGCAGTTCACACTGACCTTGGACTCACTATGTAGCCCAGGTTGGCCTCAAACACACTGAGATCCTCCTGCCTCAACCTCCTGAACACGAATGCCGGGATTACAGGTGTGTGCCACCACACCTGGCTATATAAGTAAAAAAAAAAATTTTTTTTTTCTTGATTCATTTCTGAATCATGATCTCTCCAGGAAGTACCTGACACTCTGGATCTTATCATAAAGCAATTTTTGATCTAAAACAATAACTTTTTTACAGATTATTTTTATCTAGTCAGATATGTACCAATGTGAGCATGCACATGCATGAACTCATCTCGGAAAATCAAGTTACTTACAATTTTTCCTCAATAAAGCTCTAATTCTTGCCTCAATGTTTTTAACAGAATTATTGAGATATAATTTACACACCATACAATTTACTGTTTTAAAGTGTGTAATTCCATGGCTTTTAATACAGTCAGAGTTGAGCAATCATCACCCGAATCGATTCTAGAACATTTTCATCAGCTTGAAAAGAAACACTGTACTCTACAGCTACAACTCTGAAGGTTTTTGATGCAAGGTTTCTGATAACTTTCAAAAGGCATTTCTATTCCTGTGCTTCCCCAGAGGATTGGAAATAAGTGCATCATAGCACTTACTACATGGCAGCACTATTATTTGTTTCCCTTTTAGTCTCTCCTGTGGATTTGTAACATCCTAGAGGATAAAACACAGCGTTTTATTGAGCTTTATGTGTTTACTCTCTGCCCAATGCTTGGCACATGTTGAGGTGCATAGAGAGGAGGAAGAAAAGGAAGAAGAATGAGGAAGGGAGGAAAGAAAATACGAAGGAGGAAGGAAGGAGGGAGGGAGGGAGAAAAAAGGAGAAAAAAAGAGAAAAAAGGAAGGGAATAAACTGCTAAAAAATTTTAGTTTTAGACTGCAGTATATGATCCAAAGAATGCATCCTTACAGATTTTAGCAAATATTCATCCGACCAATACTAGTACTTTTTCAAGGAAAAGAAAAAAAATCTTAAGTTTTAAACAGATTTTTTAAAAACAATTTGCAGTTTCCTGGAGACATTTCATGCAGAGTCTCCACAGGATTCTTCACCTAGATCATCCTTTGTTTGTACGAGTTAAGATACATATTTGACTGCTGTCACAGAGAGACCCAAAATAAAACTGACTCAGACAAATCAGAAATTTATTTTTCTCTGACCTAACAATTACCACATGAATGGTTCAGAACTGTCAGGGAAGCCTTGCTTGACAAGATCGTCTAAGCTTATCTTGGGCTTCTTCCTTTTCCAGGGGGTCACCTTCTGTCGTATGGTCCAGGAAGACTCTTCAGTACATGGATATTCCAGGTAGTTGAAGGGTCAGGAACATACGGCTTGTGGGACATAAACCAGAATTCACACACATCAGTTCTGAAGCATCTCATGGACTGAGTTAATCACATGGCCGTACCGATTTGTACAGGACTGTAAAATAGACTGTTTTGGTTGTCCTTGCATCCAGCTACACATTGAGTCTCCGGAGGGACTCTTTCTAGAGGAAGAAGGGAAGAGGAATGTTAGGAGACAGCTAATTGTGTGTTCCAAACTGCTTTCACAACAGGCCATCTGAAAACTGAGTTACTTGTTAATTTTCCTGGCGTTCAGTTTTGTGTATTAACAGACCCTGAGACTTGAAAAATGTGACATTTAAATGTATTTTGCTATATGCTCCATGTTTAGATATGTTTTGTGGCATTTAAAAAGAAAATGGCACACTGACAGCATTATTTTCTACTTTTGTAAATGCAAATGTATTTCTCCTCGATTATACAATAAGTGGATTTTGTTGAGCTAGCTTGGAAAACTTTCATCCAGTATTTTGTTTCCATGGGGAAATGACTTTGAATTCTTGAAAGGATCTGACAAAGAAATGTACTTTTGGAATTAAACCCACCTGAAAGGCGCGATATGCTAAGCGCATTGAGGTTTGCACATGAGAAATAGCGGTTGAGATTTGGTGGGATGCCTCCTGAGGAAGATATTCTGCAAAACCTCAGAAACTCCATGATCAGCCAAGTGCACCTAGAACTCCTTCTCCATATGTTTGTTCGGCACACACCTGTTGGCTTGTCTTTCCCACCTTATACACTGAGCATCTCAGGGAAGTTGGGCCAGGATATTTTAAAATGTTTGGGTTATCATCTACATCAAGGCTTATGGATCATAAATTTAATTTTACTAAGTATAATGGTGGCTGCCTTCTTACTATGTGAATTTTCCAGAAATAAAATTTTGGCTTTTTGGGTTAACACAAGGAATTTCTGTAATCTAGCATAAAAATGGCTAGGTAAGAGGTGTTTTGATTCTGAAGTTCTGGATAAATTTATCAAAGGAGTTTTTGTAATGCTTTTAAAGGCTACCGCCTATGCTTAGCCTGAGAATTGGGCAACTGGGCACCAGCTGTACAATTTAACTCCCAGTTTTACTTCAATCAGACTGGTAAGTCCTCTCTCATACATTTGACAAATATTTATTACATGCCTGTTCGAAGAGCTCTTGAATAATGTACCAAGGAGCAGGAAACAGATATTAAGCAGGACAGTCCCAAGATCAGTGTGTGCAGGCAAAGACAGATAGGAAACATTTATCAGTGTGAGGAAGGCTCTACTGGGTGGCACAGCTGCTGTGGGAATAGTTTTCAGGGACGGACACCTCAGTCAAAGTGTTCTAGAAAATAATCTAGGGGAGAATGAAGAATGGCAAATGTCCTTTCCTGCACAGGTAGAGCTGAGGCTAGGAAGTATCTCAGTCAGATGGCTCTTTCTCTGAGGAAGTGGGGTGTAAGGAGAAGAATTATCTTAACATCCGGGACTTCATCTGTGGGGAAACACCTGCCGTGGAATCGGACACTCAAATGACAGAAAGCTGAATTCAATGAATGGTGGAATTTCAGGCAATATTGGTGGTAACAGGGAAAAGTTTTCTGCTTATTCCAAGGGGTAATGACCTAATGTAGAAGACTAATGCTTCTAAAAATTGTGTGGAGACAGTTTAGCTGGTCAAAGATTAGGGACTTTATTCTAAGCTTAAGAGAAAAGCTTTGGAAAACAGATTAGAATTCAGCAAAGATATGAACATGGAGCAGCGAAGTGTTAGAGCTGATAGGAGTTCAAGCAGCAGTTATAGAAGAATCTTCTATTTTAAATGTGAGAAAGCAAGGCCCTCACTGTGTGTGTGTGTGTGTGTGTGTGTGTGTGTGTGTGTGTGTGTAATGACTTTATAAACTTCAGAGTACATAGCTCAGGACAGTGTCTTCTACTAACCAAAGAGAATTTTCACAACTTAGAAATAAAGCAAAAATGACAACTTAGAATTTTAACTGGAAAGAAGTGAAAGGCAGGGAAATGGGGTATTTATCCCCCATATGGGAGTGTATATGTCAGCAAATACTTCTCGAAGGAAGTCACATGTAATCACAGGTCTGAAAAATGAATGGCACATAATCAGAGGTAAGCAGTCGAGTGCAGAGATGAAGATTATGGGAGTTCTAGGTGCAATGAGCAGCACGGGACCAAGCCTAGAAGTCCGAGTGTGCTACGTTAGAGGTGATCCCAAGTGTGAGGCCAGCCAGCTACATCAACAGTGAGTGTGGACACACGGCTAGGTTTCAGTCCTAAGACCAATGAGACTCAATTCTCTTTCTTTATAGCAGGCCACCCTCCACTTCTCACTCCACAGAGCATCTACTCCGTCAGCCTGTGGCCCAAAGTGAGGACAGGCCTACCCCCATACTTCTGACATGCAGTATGGAAAGAAATAGGATGTTTTGTTTCTAGATAATTCTTTGTGTTTCGTTGAGATGTAGGGGTCATTATAGTAGCATAACCAAGCCTGCAGTTTCAGATACAAAGTAGGAAATGGAATTTTAAATTAATCATTTAATAATTAATCTAACAATTAATAATTTACATGATTATCACTTAAATTTTTCCCACTCTGTATTACATGCTGTAGATAGAAAAACTAGAGAGCTCGCTGCCAAGAGTCTAGACATCCTGGAGGAGATACAGACTTTGCAAACGAGGAAGAACAAAGTCTTGTGGACACGCGTAAGAGGACCATTTAGCTATATGAAACTTCTTCCAGGAAGCCGTCCCTTGAAACCCCAAGGGCTGGGGAGTGTGGGGGTTAGAATCGCTGAAAAGACACCTAAGAGAGAGCTAGTTTGGAAAGATGAGAATGGAGGTTCCAGGAAATAGAAAGAGCAAGAGGAGTAATATAGCGGAATTGAGCCTGTTATGAAAGATGGAAGCAAGTCTTCCCCTGAGGACCAGGATGTCTACATATTCTGGGGCAAGATTGAAAAGTGTTGCCTATTTTGGGACACAGAAAATAAAGTAGAAATTTTAGAATCCCTAGTCCTGGCAGATTTTCTGTAAAAGCCAAATTAAGGATAAAAATAAATGAGTAAATGAAAGAAAATGGAAACAAATAATAAGCTGAGCTGATAGAAGGAGCAGTCTGTTATTCCTTGGGAGTCCTACCTAGGGAAGGTCAAGTGGAGTGCAGGCTTCCTGGCGGGCTATGTGATCATACCTAACATCTAATCTAAGTTCTCTCTACTCTCTGGACACAATACCAAAGGCACAAAACAAGGGGAAATCCAATGCTTGTATCATATGCCTGTGGACAACTGTAGAAGTTGAACCTTAAAAAGCCAAGGTTTGTGACTGGATATCCTTTGAGTGACTCCCGACCAGCTTGGAATGTGGCAGAACCAGCTATTTAATTTGTCACATGGCCTTTCCCCCATAGAGCAAAAGTCCCCTGGTGATAATTCCAGTGTGTTGGAGCCTATGGATTTAGAAGTCACCCCACTTTTCTTCAAACGTTGTCTACTTCACCTTATTATCAACTGGTAGCCCTGCATCCAAATGCTAATTTTTGTTAGTTAAATATATGACAGCTTTAAGAAATGACTTCACTTTCCATTCTAATTAGATGTTAGTGATTCTCCTCTACCTGCTAATTACTGCATACCATCCTTCTGAAGACTGTATGTATATGTATAATTATATGTGTATTTATATAATTTGTATACACATATGTATATGTGTGTGAACTTTTGTGTGTGCATACAATCACACACACACACACAAATTTTAATGACCTTCCTATTGGGAGAATGCATCATTGATAAAAATGCCTTGAACTGGTAGCTTTCTAAGGCTTCAGTTTCAATAGCTTCTTCCGCATTAGGCTGCTTTCATCTCAGAGGAAATAATTATATCCAGGTTTGGCTTTGTTCAGCAGGGCATGACTCTACCAGAATGGGAGTCTCCCTGAACACAGAAAGAAAATTGAAAAGAAAAAAGAAAAACCTGACACACTAGACCTCAAATTATCTAAATCCATTTTCAATAAAAAGCTTAGTGGCTTGGTAAAGACAGTGACCTTTGAAAGAAAAATCCATTGAAAAATCCTATTTCCCATGCTGTAAGGTTAGGAGAATAAATTGCCCTTGGGAGGCGGGGGTGGGGGGCTCCTTTGGACATGTAATAAAGCAGGTGGCCTCATTTGAATTTTCCTATTAGGTCTCCTGGAGAGATTTCAGAAATATGTTGGCCTTGCAGACTGTAACTCAGCCTTGGCTTTCTGTCTATGGGACTCACACAGTTTTTCATGAGCAGTAGAATTAAAATCTGGATTACTATACTTGAAATGTCCAGCTGGAAGTTATTTGTTATAGTGTTGGGTTCCTTATTTGCTATGGAATGTTAAATAGGTTTCTTATTTGCCACAGGACATTAATAATCTGACTTGCAAACATCTCCCCTCCCAGACACCCTATTCTTTTTTCTTCTCATTCTGCTTTCCTACTACAAGGATCAACGGGAATGTTTTCATTACATGTGCAGGGAAGAAGCATTTTAGAAACTTCTGCTTCTGATCGGTTTGGTGTCCAAATCAGTCATAATCAGCCCAAAGGTAGGCGTTCAGCCCCTGTGTCATGCAGCCGGCCATGGAGAGTTAATTGCATTTCTTGTTTATTCATTCAATAAATGAAAAGTGAAGAAACTTGATAGACCAAAACAAACATGTTCTCTGTTTTCATGTAATATAGAATCAGGAGATAGAGAGACACTCAAAGTATAATTAGGCAAACTACTAATTAATTGCACTTTTGAAAGTGCAATGAGAGAGAAAGATAAGAAGCAATGAGAAGGTATATCGAAGGGACTCATATGTGTGGGTGCCCTAAGCAAACTAATACTTTGAACAGAGTAAAGAAATACTTGCCTTCCCTCCATTAGTGGAGGCAGGAAGAAACTAATCAAAAAACATTCGCTCCGTTGTACTAAAGAGACCCTTGGAGAGACCTACGAAAGTGAGAACACGTGCTGATGTGGAAGGGCACCTGAGCGTTTCTGGGGAGGCAATGTCTCAGCGGCCTGTGTGGACAGACGAATGTGCTGGATCCAAGGAGTACTGATGCTGCAGCCACTTGGCTTTCACCTACGCTTGGGTTGGTGACGCAGCTCTAACATCTGGGCTCTGGGAGCACCATTTCTTCATGGCCATAACTAGGAAGCGGCTGGAATGAATACTTCCAGAACACCTCACACCTCCTAGTGGCTCTTGTCTATTCTTGCTGCAGCTGTCTGACCTATACGGCCGTGTGGCCCCTTGTGAGGTGTATAGGGACCCCCAGAAATAGGTGGGTGACAACTTGAGGGGTAAATGTAGATCAGTCCAAAGTAGAGGTGAGAGAAGAGGAAAAAATTAAAGAAATCTAGTGTTTCTGGCAATGCCATCCCATCCATAAATCATGAGGACGTAAAGACTTAGAAACTCTCACCTAACCACCTTAGTGCAATGGGCATTTTGAAAGAGTCTTGGGAACCCTAAATTCGTGCAAAGTGTCAACACTGCCTCCTTTGGTCTCCATTACCCATGTTCTCCAGAAAGACAAGTACTCAGTACTCTTGGTGTCTCGTCAAGCCCTCCTCTGGTCTCTTCCACCCTCGTCCAGACACCCTGATGTTCTGGTACGAGCTGGTCACAGGGAGGTGTATGGCTGAGGCCACATGGAGTGGGTGGCTGTGGCACTCAGGTTTGTGTGCAGTCTCTAGTAGACCATGTCATTGTTATTCCTTTGAATCATATTCCATGTGTAAGTGTTACCTTCTTATCCACCAATCAGGGAATTCTTGAAGCCCCAGTCTGTTTTTCATTCCTATGTTATCTCCTACTGACAGAGATGTCTAATAAATGGTTGACGAATAAACCAAGAAAATTCCTCCAGGTGTTTCCTGCTAGGATTTACCACACTCTGGGAAATGGTACAAGTCTTTTCCTCAGAAAAAGATGTGGACAGCAGTCGAACCTGTTATGTAGTAGGGTTGGATGAGACACACAGAGGTCGAAGGGGGAGCCTGGTACCAACAGAGGGCAGGTGACCAGGCCCACAGAACCCGCCTCTTCACACAGTCAGACTTCTGGGAGACTCACTTTGAATTAATACAAATTGTGCACATAATTTCACCTCTGAATTCGCTTCGCCTGAGTGTAGCAAAATCGATAATCTAAACATTTCTGGCATGACATTTTCTAGTCTTCAGTGGTCCTTGTGCAGTTTCCTAAATTAGGCAGCAACTGGGGACACGTAACATAAATGATCCAAAGCATAGGTATTAAAATAAATAATTTGTTCTTCTCCTCATGAGTTATTGAGATTCAAAATCTCAAACTAACTGGCATCAGTATCTCTTTTTTAAAAACTTTATTAGTACATGTTTGCAATTCACACAGTTTAAATCATCTTGGGGAGTGGTTACATGTAGGTATTACATCTTGGCCTTTTTTTCTAATCTGCTTCTTCTTCCTTCCCCTCCCATCTCCTCTTCTGGTTCTCCTATCATCCTTTTCATAGTTGTTGATATTATTTGTCTTAGCTTATATTATGGCATATAATGTTTACACTGATTGAAGTTATTAGGATCCTGTACATGGTGCACCATTATTCCTCTCATTTCTCTTTCCCCTTCTCCTCCCCCCATCCTTGTTCCCTTAAACCACATCCCTATTGAATGAGATCTGTGCCCCGTCCCTTTCTATCTGTCCTTTACCATTTTCTTTGTATTTTGCCTCACTCAAATGAGAGACACCATGTGGTATTTAAGCTTGTGTGTCTGATTTATTTCATGCAGTATTTTATTTTCCAGGTGTGTCCACTTTCCTACAAATGCCTCAAATTTGCCATTCTTTATAGCAGAGTAGTATTCTATTAAAAACAGATACCACAGTTTGTTTATTCAATCATCTGTTGATGGGTATGCAGGCTGCTTCCAGGATTTAGCTATTATGAATTGTGCTGCTATGAACATTGGTATGCATATATTGCTGTAGTATGATGACTTAAGCTGTTTGGAAAGATACCTAGCAGAGGAATACCTTGGTCATATGGAATTTCTAATTTCAATTCTTTGAGAGATCTCCACAGGGGTTTCCATAATGGTTGTACTAGTTTCCCTTCCATCCAACAATTCAGGAGGGTTTCTTTTTCACCACAACCAAGCCAGGATTTGTTATTGCTTGATTTCATAATGATCGCCATTCTTTCTCGAGTAAGATGTAATCCTAGTGTTGTTTTACTTTGCATTTGTTTAATGGCCAGAGACTTTGAACATTTTTTCATATATTTGTTGACCATTTGTATTTCTTCCTCTGGGAAGTGTCTGTTCAATTCTCTAGTGCATTTCTTGAGTGGATCTTTAATTTTAGGTGGTTTAACTTTTTTGAGTTCTTTATATATTCTAGATATTAGTCCTCTGAGGAGTACCTGGCAAAATTTCTTCCCATTCTGTAGGTTTTCTCTCCACTCTACTGACTCTTTTGTTGTACAGAAGATTTTCAGTCTGATATAATCTCATTTATTGATTCTTGCTGCTATTTCTCATGCAATTGAAGTTCTGCCTAGAAAATTCTTTTCAACACCTATGTTTTCAGGTATTTTATCTATTTATTTTCCAGAAAGTTTTATGTTTCTGTTTTAATATTTAGCTCCTTGATTCATTTTGATTTTGATTTGGTACATGTTGAGAGATAAGTGTCCAATTTCATTCTTCTACAACAGATAACCAGTTTTGCCAACATGACTTGTTCAATAGGCTATCTTTCCTCCAACACATGCTTTTGGACCCCTTTTCAAAGATCAAATAGTTGAATATGTATGAGAGGTTTCTGTATTTCCTATTCTGTTCTTGTTCCTGTACTCTGTTATTTTTTTTATCCCTATTGCTTTGTAGTTTAGCTTGAAGTCTGGTATTGCTATGCCGCCTGCTTTCCTCTTATTGCCCAAAATTACTTTTGCTATTTGGAGTCCTTCTTCTTCCATATGAATTTTATGACTGTTTTCTCTATATCTGTAAAGTATGCTATGGGTACTTTGATTGGGTCTGCATTGAATCTGCATAACAGTTTTGGAAGTATGGACATTTTGACAATATTGGTTCTCCCTATCCAGGAGCAGGGGACATCTTTCCATTTTCTGATGTCTTCTTCAAACCCTTCTTCAGAGTTCTGTAGTTTTCTTTGTAGAGGTCTTCCATTTCCTTGGTTAAGTTAATTCCTAGATATTTCATTTTTCTTTTCTTTTTTGAGTGAGGGTCTCACTATGTAATCCAGACTGGCCTTAGACTCACTGTGTAGCCCAGGCTGGCCTCAAACTCATGGCAGTCCTCTTGCCTCAGCCTCCTGAGTGCTGGGTTTACAGGTGTGCACCACCATTCCTGGCTTGATATTTCATTTTTCTTGAAGCGACTGTGAATGGTATTGTCTTCAGAATTTCTTTCTCATCTTGTTCATTGTTGGTGTACACAAATGCTAATGATTTTTGTGTGTTGATCTTGCATCCTGCTACTTTGCTGAAATTGGTTATTAATTCTAAGAGTTTTTTGGTGGAGTTCTTTGAGTCATCTATGTAGAGTATTATGTCATCTGCAAATAATGATAATTTAAGTTCTTTCTTTCATTTATGTGTCCCTTTCATTTCTTTCTCTTGCCTAATTGCTCTGGCTAATATTTGAAGCACTACATTGATTAGCGGAGGTGAGAGTGGACATCCTTGTCTTGTTCTTGATTATAGGAGTGAATCCTTTTAGTTTTTCCCCATCTAAATAGCTTTTATCATATTCTGATATGGTCCTTCTATGCCTGTTTTCTTCAGAGTTTTTTTTTTTTATCATGAAGGGGTATTAGATTTTGTCAAAAGCCATTTCTGCATCTATTGATATGACCGTGTGGTTTTTGACCTTGCTCCTGTTGGTGTGATGCATTACATTTATAGACTTATGTATGTTGAACCATCCTCACATCTCTGGGATGAAACCTACTTGATCATAATGTATGATCTTTTTGATAAGGTGCTGTATTCTATTTGCCAATATCTTGTTGAGGATTTTTGCATCTATGTTCATTAAAGAGATTGGCCTAGAGTTCCTTTTTTAGTTGGGTCTTTATCTGGTTTGGGGATCAGGGTGATAGTGGCTTCCATCAGTGAAATGAGGGGCACTCCATCCCTTTCAGTTTCTTTGAAGAGTTTGAAGAATATTGGTGATGAAACATCTTTAAAGATTTTGTATACTTCAGCCATGAATCTTTCAGGTCCCAGGCTTTGTTGTTGTTGCTGTTGTTGTTGGTAGATTCTTTATTATTGAGTCAATTTCATTGCTTGTTATTGAGTTGTTAAGCGTATTTATGTCTTCTTTGGTTAGTTTTGGTAGTTTTTATGTTTAGGAATCTGTCTATTTTTTCAAAATTTGCTAATTTGTTGGAATATAATTTTTCAAAGTAATTACTGTCTTCTGAATTTTGACAGTGTCTGTGTGATTTCACCTTTGTCATTTCTAATTGCATTGATATGAGTCTTTTCTCTCTTTCTCTTGGTGAATCTTGCTAAGGGCTTGTCTATTTCATTTATCTTCCAAAGAACCAGTTCTTCAATTCATTGACCTCTGTACAGTTTTTTTAGTCTCAATTTTATTGGTTTCTGCTCTCATCTTTATAATTTCCCTCCTTAATTTCCATTTGGGGCTGGTTTGTTGTTGTGTCTCAAGTATCTTAAGATTTCTCATAAGGTTATTTACTTGGGCCTGTTCTGTTTTCCTAATGTGACAACTGATGGCAATGAATTTTCCTCTTAGAACTGCTTTCATAGTGTCTCAGAGGTTTCACTGAGTTGTACTGTCATTGTAATATCTTCCAGAAATTTGAGCATTTCTTTTTTGATTTATTCTGTCACCCATTAGTTGTTTAGAAGTATGTTGTTAATTTTCCAGAAGATTTTGCCTTTTCCAAGTTTTTTTCTGTCATTGATTTTTATTTTCATTGTACAATGGTCAAATGGTATACAGGGAGTTATTTCAATTCTTTTATATTTACTTAAGCAGGCTTTGTGGATTAGTATATGATCTATTTCGGAAAAAGTACCATGTGCTGCTAAAAAGAATGTATACTCTGCCTTCACAATTCTGTTCAAAGGGGTTATAGGGGTGGAATACTCTGTATATATCTGTTAAATCCATATTTTCAGGGGTGCGGTTCAGCTCTGAATTTGTTATTTTTTTATTTTTTTTGGTTTAGTTGATCTGTCTCTTTGGGAAAGTGGGGTGTTAAAATATCCTACTATGGTTGTGTTAATGTTTATTTGATCTTTTAATTTAGCAGTTTATGTTGCATGAAGATAGGCACTCCTGTGTTTGGTGCACTTATGTTTATTAGTGTTATCACTTCTTCCTGGGTTCTTCTTTTAACTAGTATGTAGTGACTTTCTTTGTCTCTTTGAATCCATTTTAACCTGAAGTTTACCATGTCTATATGAGAATTGCAACCCTGCTTGTTTTGGGGGTCCTGGTGCATGGAATGTTTTCTGTCCTTTAATTTTTAGTCTATGAATATTTTTTAAAAGATCCATTTGGATAAAATGAGTTTCTTGAATGCAGGAGATTGTCAGATTCTGTTATTTTATCCAGTCTGCCAGTTTTGTCTTTTGATTGGAGAGTTGAGGCCATTAATATTGAGAGATATTACTGAGACACATTGGTTATTTACTGTCATTACTTTCTTTATCTGTTCATAAATCATTTGTTTTGTTTTTCCTGGTATTTTCTGTTGTTGTTTATCCATTGACTTCACTAGTTTCCTCTGCATTTTTAGGTGTGTCCAATTTGTTATTTCTGTCAAGAATATTCTTGAGTATTTTCTCTAGAGTCGGTTTAGCATTCATATATCTTCTGAGCTGGTCTTTTTCATGGAAATACCTTATTTCTCCACCTATTTAGCAGAACAACTTTGCTGGGTAAGTTAATCTGGTTTGGAAATTATTTGCTCTTAGGGCTTGAAATACTTAACTCCAATCTCTTCTTGCCTTTCAGGGGTTTGTGCTGAGAAATCTGATGTGATTCTAATTGGTTTATCTTTATATATGATTTTTTTTGTCTTTCTCTAGCTGCCTTTAAAATTGTGGTTCTTTGCTGGATATCTGCAAATTTAATGAGGATATGTCTTTGTGAATTCTCCATTCATCATAATTGTTTGGAGTATCAGCATCTCTTACTTGTATTTAAAAAAAAATCTTTTGTAATATTTGGGAAGTTTTCTTCCATAATTTCTGCAAGCACGTTGGTGAATACTTCTGTTCAATCTTTTAGATTTTCTCTAACTCTGATTAGCCTTAAATTGTTCTTCTTGTTGTCATCTAATAGCTGCTGGATAGTCTTCTCTTGTTCTCTTATTTTCCTTTTGGCTTCTTTGAACTGTTTATTATAATTCACTTTTTTCTCCTCAATATGAGACACTCTGTCTTCACACTGGTTGTTTCTGGAATGGATGAGTTCTACACTATTTTTTATTTCAGGTATTCCTATCTGGCATCTTTTTGAGGGTTCCATATCCTTGTTGAATCTGTTACTCAAATTTTGAACTGTTTTGGTTAACTCATCCAGGTTTTTACCTACTCTCTTGAAATTCACCATGGGCATATTTGAATGTAATTACTATAACTTTTGATGCATTTCCTCTTCGAACCCATCTATTTTCTTCATCTCTTCTAAGAGCTTGTCATAGATTTCTGCTATCTAGTATCGGTTTTCTTCTCCCTTTGTAACCCTTTTCTCTGCCTTGGAGGAGTGAGGGGGGTGGTTAGGAGATCTTCTGTTTCCTTGTTTCCCCACTCTCATACTTGTATCTGTATTTATTTGTTTATATGTCCATATAATGCAGACTGGGGACTAGAGAAGTGAGGAGAGTATGTGGATATATGGAGATTTTTAGTAGGATGTTGCCTCCCCATGAATAATTTTCGGCTTTGCATGTCCAGTTCTAATATTTACTCATTCTGTTATTTAGTTACAAAATGGTTTTGACTCTGTCCCTATGTTTTGCTGCAAGAATTGCTTCAATTTATATCAGCACCTACAGATTCAATCTTACATTTCCATGTGATAGTCCTTCCAGTTACTCTTCCTCGCTTTGTCTATTCTCCAGATGAGGGAGACAACCTACACACCTATTAAATCAGACCCAATGAAATCACAAATATACAAGCACAAATAACCACCTAATATACACATGAAACCATAAAAGAACATAAGCCACATTCCAAAATAGTTCAAGAAACATACAAAATTTAAACCACTAAGATGCTTGGTGAGAATATAGGTTAGATATTCCAATGAGCCATGGCACATATGATTCCCAAGTAGCTTCTTTGCCAAATAGTCTGAGTGTTCACACCCCAATTAGTCCTCTGATCCCTCCACTGCAAAACTGGAGTTAACTCAGACTCAGGATCTCTTTCTTCCGGGTTGCAGGCACATTTGCAGAGTTTGATCCAGTCCAAGTTCTTGGGTTAGGGACACTTGTTTTTCTCCCTGGGTGTGATGGTGGATTCAGCAGACAAGTTCACTGGCATTAAATGGTCCACTGAGTCAGGACTGTTCCTGTGAATCACTTCAGCTATACCAGTATCAGGTAATCCAGCTCAGTGGTGTCTATCAGGGCTAGTTGAGAAATAACATAAGACAAGCCTCTGTTTGGGGCCTCCCTTTAGCAGGGGAAATATGGTGCCAATGTGAGCCTCCAATCTTGGGTAACTCAGGCTGAATCTGGTGCCTGATCAAGGTCCTGGGTCTCTAATTACTAGTCCCTGCCTTTCATCAGGACTCACCCCAATCTGGTCTCCAACCACCGACAGTCTCCTGTGACTATTTTTCCCTCATGAGCTCTGGGACCTTGGCAGTGTGAAGCCACCAGAAGGCTACTCTAGGGTTGAAGTTCAGACTCTCAGCCTTTTCTCCTAGTGCCTTCCCAGCCCGTGCCTACACTGTGCAGCTCTGTCCTGGGGCGTTTGTAATGCAGAGACTCACCACCTGTTACCTCTGGAAGGTCACTCAGGAATCAGACACTCGCGATCTTCCTGCTGTCTCCAATTCCAGACTTCAGATACCTTGTCCTGGAGAAGGTGAGCTGCTGGCACTCACTGTTCGTCCATCTCGTCCTCTCTTCTTCATGTTTCTTGTTGATGCCAAGTCTCTCTGATGTGGCTCTTCCTCTGCTCAGCCATGTTGGATCTTCAAGCTCATTCCTTCTCGGTGCATCTTTCCTCAGCTTCTTAATGTGACTCTTCCTCTAGTCAGACATGTTGAATCTCCTATTCCAGACTTTCGCCTTATCCAGGAATGGGTCTGTCATGTGACTGGCACTTCTGCTGTGCCGTGAAGTGGGAAAACAGCGCAGAGCCGTGTCCAGGTTGGTGGTGGCTGAGCTGAGGAGTGGAATCCATAGTTGTGTCAGTGGCCAGGGACCAGCCCACAGGTCCAAGAATTCCCTCTTAAGAAACTATTCCTATCAGAGCAGAACTCAGCACTAAGAAATATTTGCTTCAGTTTAATTTTAACAGTGGGATCTACTTTTTTGCATCAAGACCAATTTACATACTGCCAGTTCTGTTAGTTACTGTGGAAATCTGAGTAAACTGCTTCTACTTTCCCTATATCAGTGATACCCTGCAGGCCCAGACTGACCCAGCATTTGTTTTTGCCAATAAAGTTTTATTGGAACACAGCCACATTTTATTTATGAGTGAGCCATTCATCTGTGGCTGAGTTTGCAGTGCAAGGGAATAGTTGCATGTGCCCCACAGAATTGTGTATATCTATTATCTCATCCTTTGCAGGAAAATATGCTCCTCCCAGCCGTAGCATTTTGTATAAATTACTGCTCCTGCCACCGCCCTGGCTGGGGAATCTACCTAATTTGACATGACAGGATGTGAGTCTTTTTTTTTTTTTTTTTTTTTTTTTTTTTTTTTCAGGATGTGAGTTTTAAAAGACACATTGGAGTGAGCCAAAGAGCACAGGATGGAGCATCTTCAGTCATGGGAATCAACTGTGTTTGAAGATCCAAGAGGGAGCTGCTGTGGTCTGAGCTAACAGAATGCGGGAAAGATATCCTTGTGGGAGGCCTGAGAAAGGCCATCAGAGCCATGTCACACCACTCTTGTAAACTGTGACAAAGTTACTAGACATCTGGGCTAGTCCAGCCTTTCATTATTCGGGTGACCTACTAATTTTTTTTAAAGACAGCAGTGGCATCTCTGCCACTTCCACCTCTGTTGTCTGCATGGATTTGAAGCCCTGTCACCCTGTCCAGCAGACCCATTGCCTTTGTGGGATCCACACCAGTGAGCCTGGGACATCTCTGATGATTCTGAACACACAGCTTCCTCTGGTTTATGGAGGGAAGCTGAGCACATGGAATGGGGCCTTCCCAGAGGGCTAGCAGGCACAGACATGGCCACCAGCCTTGGGCTTCGCAGACCTTCCATGCCAGAGCTTCTCTGAAGCTTGGCAATGGCACCAAGGCTGCTGGAGTGGGCATGAAGGAGGAGAGCACAGCCCCCAAAGGCTGACTCCTGAACAGTGGGCCTCCTGCTCCGAGAAGGTGCCCCACTGAACAGCACAAAAGGAGCCTTTCTTCCCATCTCCACTTTCTGCCATCAGTCTGAAAAGAGGCCACAGGATGGGAAATAGTTGATACTAAAGATATACAATATGGGCTTTGGATTTACTTAGGGGATTTGAATTTCTGTTCTCAAACTTGCAAGCTATTAGACAAGTGGCTGACAGTCTGGGCCTTAGTTTCCATATCTATAAAATGAGGATACACACATTAACTTGCCAGAATTGTGCTGCTGATAGGAGATGAGCCATGCAGAAATGTTTAGCACACAGCATGGCTCCCAAACCATGGATTATTAACTGGACATGGATTCAGTGGGCTTTTGATACGTTACCCTCCTGTCCTTCCTCCTCTAAAAGGACAAACATGAAGAGCATGCGGCCCAGCTGCGCTGGCAGTGGAGTGGCATCACATGCCTGCACCGTGCAGCCCGCAATTACACCAGAGACGTCATCATCCCGGCAGCCGCAGCAGCCTTCAAACAAGCACACTGTCTGGCACGAAGGCCAAGAAAAGGTTCCTCTCCCTGGAGGATGGAGAAGAAAGCAACTGAGAAGAAACAAGCTATTAATATTAATGTTCCAGGAAAAGAAGAAGAGAGAAAGGACACAGGCGCCCAGAAAGAATGACTCCATATGGCTTTGATGTGCTCATCTCCACAGGATGGAGCAGCCCAGAAAATACAGAACAGTGAGGAGGAGGAGGCAGAGAGGAGGTGGAAGTGACCTGACAATCTCTGAGAGATTATGTGAGCTGTGGGGAGCATCTCCCGGACAAAAAGTCAGCCATCCACTCTGCCATCTGCAACCACTGGGAACAAGCCAGAGCGGAAAGAAGAGCCCTCGGGCACCCTGTTTATGGCAGGAAGTGGGTGCAGGATATTCTCTGGAAGGGGCTGTTGCTGAGGGGCACCCGGCATGATGGCAAACCTTTGCCCAGGTTTTCTCTGTGGACCTCCTGAAGCCAAGTTAGTCAAGCAATCCCTTGAGGTCACACCAATGAGTCTTTCAGTGTCTTGTACGGGCACGTTATCTGATGTCCACGAGCCTGGTCTGCAGCCTGACCCAGATCACAGTCCTGTCCACACCCTTGTCTGGCCAGCCGCTCAGGGCAACATGCTTCACTCTCAAGAAGGAAGCTGAGGAACTAGTTTGTGAAGAGCTGTAAATTAGCAAAAGTGTACAGGACTTGTCAATAGTGACCAGTGTTGTAAATGCCAGAGCATATTCTTTTGCTCTTCCCTACGCCAGAGATAGTAGAAAGTGAAGGGGTGAAGGACATAGTGCTGGTGCAAAAACTAGGGGCTACTGCATGTTATTAGCAACATGGACTTCATAGACTCTGAAGAAGGCAAGCTTCCTTGGGAAAACTGCAGACCAAGCAGTACTAAACCCCTCATACAAGTGCAATTGAGAATGTACCCACCCATTGCCTCAGTTTCCCCAGTCTTGACACTTACTCCAGTCCCATCATTACATGGTTCTGTGGGGGTCACTGCGAGATGCTGTGTGTAAAGCAGTGACGGGTCTCACGTGGCCAGCGCTCACAAGTGTTGGATGAATGTACACGCTCTTCGAAGGCCCGACTGAATCGTTTCGGTGCAGGAGATTGCAGGGTGGAGTCTATTGTGCTTTCTGGTCAAATCCCAAGGATCTAGGATGGAGCACTGGATTATGACTCAGCCAGAACTTGGAGGGGGCTCACCGCTCCTAAGTGGATCTTAGCCTGGGTGACGGAGCTCCTTTATGTCTACATCGATATCTGTGGAGATTGAGAAGGGGAAATGTGATAGGTTAGTCTTACTGTTTTAGTTACTTTTCTCTCGTTGTTGGGACAGAATACTCAACACCCAAAGTTAGGGGAAGAAAGGTTTATTTAACTCACAGTCTGCAGGGGTTTCAGTCTATAGTCCGCTGGGTCCGAGGCAGGGCAGCAAAGTAAAGTGAGGAATCCAAGGAATGCAGGCAAGGAATGCAAGCAAGCAGCTAATTAGCTTCTTCCTGTATTTTATATCTTATCTAGGCTACCTGTCCTTAGGGCGGGCAGCACTCCCACCCTTAATCCTGATACCCTTAATTTTAGTTTCACATCCTTGATCCCAGCAGAACCATGCCAAACCAATCAATGGATTAATTTAATAACCACACACTCTAGATCCAGCTATCTCTTACCACATGAGGCTTTGGGGGGACATCTAGACACAAACCATAACACTTACGTAGGGGAAATAAGTGTAGAAAGAGCCCGATTAGGCTTCATGCTTAAGTGTAGTGGAGAGTAAAGAGGAGGGAGAGAGAGACACAGAAATGTATATCACACTATTTTAGGGACAGAAAGACTAGGGTGCCCTGTCCTTTTAGTGAAATCTTAGTTGCCAAGGCAGAGCATACAGTTTGGGGTCTTGACCGGAAGACTTCGACGCCAGCCTTGGGATGTAGAATTGCTGTTGTAGGTAGTGGGGGAGCCACTGATAGCCTTTAAATGTGGTAGTGCCAATCTCATAAAGATTGGAGGGAAAATTGAATTGGCAAGTTTGTTAGGACACAGGATAGTTATTATCTACAATCACTGTGGTCTGCTCAATAACAACTCCTGGCACGGAACCTCAAGTAGTCAGCACATATCTGCTGAGTTTCTGTTTTGAATAAAAAATTGCTGTAATTTAGAAGTCACCTGGCCTCTCTAGAGTTTTCATACAAAGAGTTTCCAACTCCAGAGTTTTCATACAAAGTGATTTTGCATTTATTTAAACTGGAATGACTGTTTATCCTTTACAAATCCAATCCAACAGGTGAGATGAGGTTAGACATTATGTGTATCTCCAATCTCCCTCCTGAGTTTGCTCTAACCAAAGGCCTCTTTTCTGTAGGCACCAGATGAAAGTGAACTTGGATGGCATTTATGAAAGAAAACTGTCTTGCAAGCGTGCCATTGGTTTCCAGTTTAACCAGCTGAATGATTTCACACAGCATAAAGGCAGATGCTAACCAGAATATTGGAGGAAAGATGGTCAGAAAAAGGAGTAATCAGAATTTTGAAGTACTGGGGAAACATTCAGTGACAAAGATGGGACTTCAGCTGGGCTTTACCGAGTGCTTGGTTTTGGGGAGATCTGAGGGACAAGGAGAGCTCAAAGAGAGAAATAACTAAAGTTTCCAAAGAGATCCCGAAGTCATTACTGCGCGGGAGAAGCACAGGGACTTCGGAGTCAGCAGAAGTCAGAGCCTTGTTTTGTCCAGGATAGCTCCGTGAGCTTGGGGAGCCAAGTTTATCTGACAAAAGCAGCACAAATGTACAGGCTGCACAAGTATGTGAAAATGAATCAGTAAAGAAATGTGAAAGGACTTGAAGCTGGGTCCATTACTCGTGTTCCTCTACTCCCTAGTTATGTTATGCTTCCCAGTTCTACTTTTAATTCCCAACATGTAACATTTTGAAATTTGCCATAGGAATTTATCGTATTGAAAATTCCACTGGGCTCATACAGAGAAATTAAAATTCTTTATATCTACGCAGCACTTTTTATCCCTGTTTCTATGGCCATCATCTCATCTGCTCTTCCTAGCAACTCTGTGACTTGTGTTCTAATCCTAATTTTGTAAATGAGGAATTTGAGGATTTTTGGTTGTATGGTTAATATTTAATGACAAAACTGGGTCTTTTGATTCATGGTGCTTTTTTCAACTACAGACAGTATAGAGGTTTCTCTGAGGACTCTCTGGCCCATGGTTTCTATACTCTGTAGCTCATGCTATCCTGGAAATTACCTCTGGTATTCTCTGAACCTATTTTTCCAAAGGTAGCTGCCCTTTGACCTGGCAAGCACAAGGATCACAGTGGAATACAAGTGGAGGCTAGGACATTGCCTTAGGAAGGAAGTCTCCTTGCGTTACCAATCCTTAACCCAAAGCTAGGTTATACCTAATTAAGTACTAGTTGCTAAGAATTTTTCCAAAAGACTGATGAAAGGGGGGAACCCTTCATCTTCCCTCTCCATTCCAGCCTGTATCCACACACTCATGCTTAGCTCCAGCGTTAGCCACAATATCAACAGTCCTGGCCACTGCCTGCACATCATGACTGGTTTACTGTCTTCTGAGCCCTTTTCACTAACTTGATCTGCATTTTCTTGCCTGCCTAGCTTTGTTTCTTGGTTCTGGTTATGCTCTTCTCCTTGCTTTGATGGGAACTACAGTTTTCAGGATTTTGCTTCTATTTCGTCATGTCATAGGTAGCTCATCCCCTCCCCACTCCCCATTTTCAGCAACTCTACAACTAACTCTTGCGTTGGACACTACTGTCAATTCTTGAGGTTTCTCTTCTGATAATATCTACATCTGACACTGCCCACCTAGCCTTCCAGCCTTCTATGACAAGGATGGAAAAATGAATGGAGCTGGAAAAATATGCCACGATGCTACTCCACTAGTGGAGAGAGCCAACAACCATCACAGGTACTTAAAATCCCTCTTATGACTATTTATAGGAAATGTTAAAAATGAAAGAAAAGATAGGAGAAAAGAATGTATGAAATAAAGTCAGGTTTACCACAAGTCATTGACATTGTATTCCTGGGGAGCTAATTACCTTTGAATGCTTTCCTGATTCTTTAAGCTTTGTCTATCATTAAAAAATGAGTTCTGTTGGTTGCTCTGTGTCATTTGTAGAATACTGTGGAAGGTAATTAAAAAGAAAACCAAAAGCCACAGATGTAATTATTATATAATGAGAGAAGGGTAACATTATCTGATGCTATTACATAAACCAAAAGTGAATTTTAATTAGAACCCCAGGTGGCAACTAAGAAATTATGTATAAAGAGCCTTTACTTTTACTGCCTACTTGCAAAATAATTATATATCACAATTATTGCTCAAGTACCATGTTAGTCAGCCTTCTGTCACCATGACATAATACTGGAGTTTATACTGGCTCCTGGTTTCAGAGGCTTCAGTCCATGGTCCTTTGGCTCAGTCACCTTTAGACTTATGGTGGCACAGAGCCTTGTGGTAGGAGTGCATGGCAGAGATGGTTTGTTTACTTCATGGTGGCCAGGAAGCAAAAAACAGTGAAAAGGGACTGGGGTCCCAACATCAAGCTTAAGGGCACATTTCCAGTGACTTCATTTCTTTCTACTACACTCCACCTCGTATATGATTCACCACCTCACAGTAGTGGCATAGACTAGTGACCAAACCTTTCACATGTGTACCTTTGTGGGACAGCCTAGACCCAAACTGAAGCCGGTACAAACCGGATTCCCTAAGAATGTTCCATAGAAGGAAGATGACTGTTCTTGATCTGTGTAACGTGAACAAATAAACATGCCTACCGTATCAAAACTGGTTTGCTGAATCTTATACTGCAGGCATGCAAGATTTAGCATTATTTGAAGCAAGCAGTCATCTAGTACCAAAAGATTAGATTCATTCTTTCTAGTTTCTGTAAAGCATAAATATGAGATGTATCTGTAATGGCAATGAAATAAATATTTTAAAGCTTCTACTCCTGTCTTTACGCATAATTTATAATACTATTTTATGGCTCTTTGTGTGTATACAATACACAGTTTATTCCAGTGCAATATATCAAAATAACAGTAATATGCTTGTACCTATTGTGTACAGGTTGAAATGGTGCTGAGGAACTGGCAAAGCTTTCTAGTAGGTAGTCCCTCAAAGATCCTTTCTAGAACTAAAGTTGTGTGTTTCCTAGTCAGTTTCCTAGTCAGTTTCCTAGTCACTCCATCTTGTGACTAGGAAACTGGGAGGAAGCTAAAGAGTCAGTTGGATAAGCAGAAAGTGAGGGTGTTTCACTATCTTAACATACAGACATCCGTGGCACAGACAGCCTGCAATGCTGTATTGAGGAGGTTCTTGGAGTCATGATCCGGTCCAGGGAAGGGTGTGACTTGGAGATGGTAAATCATCAGTTTTTGTGTTGGTTATGTTGGTGCACTGATAGTTGGCAGTGGCATGCATGCAACTGATTTCCTGTTCCTTGCCTGTTGAAAAAATAAACTCACTGGATTGGAAGCCAGATTTCTGCATTCTAACTTCAGCCATCTTTCCATCCATTGACTAAAACGCTATGTGATTTGGACAAGCTCTTTAACTTCTCTGTACCACAGCCTCACTATTCAAATTAGAGCAACGATACAACTCTGTGCTCTTAGAGTAGCGTAAGACTAAGCCAAAATAATAAGTTTGAAATTATTGTACAAATCCTCAGATTAAACAAAGACATGTTTAATTGTATTTTTCCCTTCATTCAGTGTAATAGGCAACTTAACCCAAGAAGACTCAAGGGAGGGGACAGAAAGCACAACGCTAGTAAATCTTGCAAAGCTTATTTATAACTCTCATTTGGAAACAAATTAATAAATAAAACAACTTCTAAACAAGGATAAACCCTTTTTACAAAAAAAAAAAAAAATTACCCATTCTGTTATAGACTAAAAGCTCTTGTCTTTCTAAAATGCATATGTTGAAACTTTAACAGCAATGTGGTAGCATTGAGAAGAGGGGCCTTCTAGAGATAATAGCTTTGAATGAGGTTGTGCAGATGCAGTCCCGCTAATGAAGGTAATGCTGTTGTAAGAAGAGATGAAATGGGAATTCATTGGCTCCACCCTGTGAGGATGCAGTAAAGATGAGGCCATGTGGATTTAGCAAGACTGCCCACCAGAATCCTGCCATGCTAATCCTTGATCTTGGCCTCGCTGGCTTCCAGAACTGTGAGAGTAAATGTTTTTGCGTGTTTGTTTGTCTTTGTGGTACTGGGGATTGAATCTAGGGCATTTACACTGAGCTGCAACCCCAATCCTTTTTATTTTTAGTTTTTATTTTGAGACAGGGTCTCACGAAGTCACTAAGTTGCCCAGGCAGGGCTCAAATTTGGGCTCCTCTTGCTGCAGCCTCCAAGAGTGCTGAGGTTACAGATGTTACCCTCTACATCCAGTTAAATGTTGGTTTTTTTAATTCGTCCAGACTATGGTGTTTTATTACAGCAGTCTGAGAAGTCTAAGACACAATATTCCAAGTTTTATTGTAAATGTTTGAAGTGCTTCAATGAACACACAAAATTTTTTTTGTGCAGTTTACATTCTAGTGTGGAGAGACAGATAACGCAGGAATGCATAAAATTATGAATATATGAATAAATAAATGCATAGATAAATAAAATCATAGTAGTCAAGTAAGGGAGGGACATTTAAAGTGTCAGGCAGTAACAGATGCTGTGAAGCACAAGCCAGGAGGATGGGGGACAGAGATCAGGTGGAGGTGGCAAGGGTGAGCCTGGTGGCTTGGTATCTGAGGAACTGAGTGAGGTGGGGGAGTCAATCACGTGGCTATCTCAAAGACACTTCTACAGAGAGGTGAAACACCTGTCAAAATTGTGTTTGGAAGGTTCAGACAAAAGGATGGGAGACGGAATGGCTTTTCCAGTGCTACCAGCTTCTCCATGTGAGCTCATTTTGGAGGCACAACCCTGCCAAGTATCCACGTATTTCAGGGACCCGGAAGAACCATGTGCTGCTGCCTACAACATGGCCCCAGGCCCGAGGCCCTGCCCCCCTGATGGCTAACTCCTCATGCTTGTCCTTACAAGTCCATGTCTACATCGGGGTGCTATTACTCTTGTCTTGTAAGTAAATACACTATTTTTTTCATGCAGGGAAATATATGTTTTCTGTGACAGATCCTGGTTCATTATAGTACAAAAACAAATGAGAACACAGTTTAAAAGGTGTAATCTGTCAAGCGACTGCCCCACCCCCATCCTGCTCAGAGCAACCTCTAGGGGCAGAGGGCAGAGACTATGCTATAGGCACCTTTTTGTCTGTTCATTTCTCTTCTTCTTCTGATCTTCCTGGGCTGGGCTTCTCACTCAAACTCTCCCAGTAACGTGACCAGCCACACCTGGTTGCCTCTCTACTATGCGCTCAGGAATACTCTGTAGAGTTTACACACATTTCCTCAGTGTTCTCAGCTTTTACAGGGTACATTTTTAAGGCTTATGACATAGAATTGAGAGAATGAGATGAAATAAAGTATGCAAAATGTTTAACACAGTGCCTGGTACATCGTAGAGTCCTACCAATGGTAGTTCATATTATCAGGACATTATTTAATCCTCCTTAAAAAAACCTATGAAATAAGCATCATGGCTCTCAATTTAAGGGTCCAGCTTCAGTACATTTTCCAAAGTCACTCTATTAGTTTCAGTGTAAATTAGGACTTAAATCTCCATCCGTCTCTTGCTGAAGATTGTGTGTGTGTGTGTATATGTACATGTGTGTATGCACATACATACATGTACATATGAACATTTCACATTTGTGTTTTGAAGATTATCTTATGTATGTAATTGAGATGGCAATTGTTCAAATACAGATTCATATGTTATTATTAACCTGAATCAGAAGAGAAGACAGAAGTAAAAGTAATCAATAGCAGCATTTGGCAAAGAGTCCGGGAATGCGTGAAGAGACACGGACCCATCTGTGAGCATTTGGAGAAGAGAACGATCACGTGGGCTTACGTAGGTGGGAGAGTTAGCCAGGAGATCTGTGAAGGGCAGGAGTGTTCAGATAGGAGTGGAAAGAGCAGGGCGTTATAATTAAAGAGCTGCAAATCCACATGAGCATGAACGGAGAGAGGGGAGGAGACCAGGACAGTGAGGAGACAGCACTGCTCATGAGAGATTTCACATGGGAAAGTAAGAAATGGGCAGGAGGCTTCGATGATTTGGTGTTGGCATGTGAATCCCTGTTCATATATTCAGGGGCTCAGTCGGGCCTATAGGAAGTAGACGATGGAGCGAATAAGATAACATGAGGTAGAACTCACTCCTGAGTTAGAACTCATAAGGTGCATGAAGCCATATGCGCTGTGCAAATCTTATGCATAGCTCTATTAAGGTTTTCCAGGAAACAGAAACAATCAGATACATAGATACAAGAAAAGGGACTTTTTCAAAATTGAGGTATTGACTTATGCAATAAGACTAAGTCTCGCTGCCTACTGTATACAGGGGGAGCTCCAAGATCGCTGGTCGTGTCGCACCAGTCCAAGCCCAGAGGCCTGAAAGCCAGGAGTGCTGATGCCTGAGAGCAAGAGAGGAGGATGCTCAGCTCAAGCAGAGAGCAGTCAGCCTTTGTCCACCATTCACCATTCCCCTCCTTCAGGCCCTCAGTGGATGAATGATACCGACCTCCACTGTTGAGCTTGGTCCTCTTTTCTCAGTCTACTCTTTCAAATGCTAATTGCTTCCAGAAACATCTTTACAGACACACCTAGAACCACTATTTATCATTGACCTTGGCAATTCTTAGCCCAGTCCACACATAAAATGAGCCATCAGAGGAAATAAGTAATTGTTACATGATTCAGACCCATGCTGGGTAAAAGCAGTCAGTTTATAATAATTTCACTTTCCTGTTTCTCTTCTTTATTTCCTTGTCAAATCACCTATGTGACTATCATATATATTGAACACCACGTATTGTGTAACAAATCATCCCATCATTTAACGGTTTAAAGCAGCAGTTTTTTAATTCTGCATGATTTAAGTGGGTTAGACAGTCACGAGCAAGTTGGCTGAATGGTTCTGGCTCAAGGTTTTGCATGAGGTTAATGCCGTGTTGGCTGAGAATGAAATGATCTTACCCTTGACTGGGACTCAAGTGACCACTCCAAAGTAACTTGCTGCATCACCCAGTTTTCCAGTCACTGGGAAAAAACACCTGACACAGCTTAAAGGAGATTTAATTTGGCTCATGGTTTGTGGGCTTTTCATGTATGGTCCACTGTCTCCAAGGCGGAAAGGATGTGGCAGAGGGGCAGGGGAGGAAATTTGCTCACCTAACGGCCACCAGGAAGCACAGTAGGGGAACAGTGGCAGAGAGGAGAGGTTGAGGGACCACCTATGTTACCCGAGGCTGTGCCTCCACAACCCTACCAGACACCCAGGAGTGTGCTGTACTATTATGTGAGGCATTTTTTACCCAGTGAAGTTGACGTATCAAGGTTAATGGCTGTAGTCACTCACATGGCTGAGAAGTGGCTTCTTACCAAGGGTACCACTGCTTGAGTTGCTTTACCTGGTAGCCACCCGTTCCACTCCCCCAGGAAGGAATCCAAGCAAGAGAGAACCAGGAAGAAGCTGTCTTTTTATGCTCTAGCCCCTTGGAAGTCATGTTGCCTTATTTCTGTCATATTCTATTCATAAGAATAAAGTCAATAACTGCCACCCCCATTCAAAGGCAGAGGAATTCCAATGGAGAAGTGCTAGACTTTGGATACTGACTGTCCTCAAAAGGTCTCTGTGTTAAAGGCTGGGTCTGTAAGGTGGTACTTCTAGGAAGTACTGGAAACTTTAAGAGGTGAGGCCTAGCGGAAGGTCTTCAGGTCATTAGGGGACATGCTTGTAGGGGAGTAGGGGACACCCCTGACCACTCCTCTCTGCCAGGTGCTCCAGCCATGAAGTGCTGCCTTGCATCTGGCCCAAAGCAAAGTATTCGATTAATCTGACTGGAGCCTCCAAAACAAACCTTTCACCTTCATGCATTGACAGCTTCAAGGGTTTGCTATAGGGATGGAAAGCTGGCTAACACAAGAGGAAAGTCAAATAATTTGCACACATACATACAAGCCACCATATCATATGATAAATGTGCCTCATCTCTAGAAATTCAGGACCCTGGGTCCCATGGAATTTAGAATTCCCTTTCAGGAAAGTGGAAATAACCATGGAACAGAAGGTATGTAGAGAGACATTTTTCTTTGATTTACTCTGGCCCACATGTACCTCCAGGACTTATGGTATTAAAATATCCCTTATGAACAAAACTCTTCTACATAGAATGCCAGGTACTATCAAAATGCTCACTAACAAAAAGACTTAAATCCACCAATTTTCTATTTGGTGTCTGTTCTTCTGAGAGTAGGGAATATATAATAAATTATTATTTTTTTTAATTATATCTTATGGAGGACTATATGTGGCCCTTAGCCTCTTCTCGTCTCTGGTTCTTTCCTGGTTTCTCAGCTTCCTGGGGGCCATGAATTGAGTCACTTCTACCCCTGCCCCTACCATGCCTTTCTGCCATGCCTTTCTGCCATGATGTTTCTGCCATGGAGCCGGTCGACTGTGGACTGAAACCTTTGAAACTGTGTGTCAAAATAAGCCTCTCTGCCTCTAAATTATGTATGTCAGTGATTTTGTCCCCTCAATTACAACTGATTAATACAGTTATTTATATTGCAATTTGTATAGAAATAAATTTTACTAATACTTAGTACACATGGTGGCCTGTGACATATATGCGATCTATGCATATGCATGTGGGAATTTCTGTTGCATACTGTGGGAATTTCTCACTTTTTATTTTCTGATAGTAGTGAATGATCACAAGCTGGGAGACCACTGGACTGATCCTGGGTTGATTGCACATGATCGCTTCTTTAGGAGCTCACTCTCCTTTCCTTTATACTCACTGGGTTGGGACAAAAGGTTTTGATACCATGGTGTTCTTGGAACCAAATAAAGATTCATAATTTTAGTGGGAGAAATCAGAAGGTTTTAAAGTATTTTGTGTATCTTGTTTGTTTAAATGCTTTCCTCCTCACCCATCTCTTGCATCCGTCTCTTCCACCCTCACCCATCACCCTCCCTTCTCTTGCCAACCCCTCCTCTCTTCTCTCCTCTCCTTGTTTCACTCTTCTTTTTCTCCTTCTATCCTTTTTCTCTTCTTTCAGTCCTCTCTTTCCCACTTGGCTGACCACAAAAAAGTTCTTCTGTTTAGATGTAAATGAGCCAGAGTGGGTGGAGGAGGCCTGCTACCCCAGGCCTTTTCGAATACTTCTCCATTGTTTTTTCCAGTCATCCATAAAGGAATTCCGGATCCCGTGGAACTCTCTCACTATCACTTGCAAAGGCAAGCGAGAACCCCACATCCTGTCAGGTCCGCGGAACATTTACCTGTATGTTAGTCTCATTTTCAATAATCGGTACCTGCATCTTTTGAGGGCAATGTCAGGTTATTGGAGCTTACTGTGCCCAGCCCACGGGAGGGAGCATTAGTCAATGACTGCCAGGTTTGGAATATAAGTTACCAAGCCTGCCTCCTTCTGAGGGAGACATTGTACACAACTTTCCATGTGTTCCCTGGAGGTCAAGTTCTGACTGTCCACCTTGGTAGCTGACTGACTAATACACTGTTTATTGCCTGTGTTTCTCTTCCTGTATCATTTTCTCATTTTTCTGCCAAGGTTGTCTGCCTCTGACACGCACAAGAGTCTTCTCCATTATTATAGGATCTAGCCAAGCTCAGGTGGTAGGAAACAAAATAGAAGTGTGAAATCAAAGGTCTATATGTAGCAACGAAGAAAGACCATAACGCTTTGGTATACCTCTCTTAGAACAAATGGTGATCCACAGGGTGGGGCTGGGGTGCAGCAAATGGTCGACTACATAGTGCTTCAAATTACGGGTCAGCAAATATTTCCTACAAAGGTCCAGTTAGTAAACAGTTTAGGGAATAAAAAAGTAAACCATGTATGCTGACCAGGCCATACATTCTCCTGGAACTATTCAATTATGCTGTCATAGGTAATATGTAAGATATGTGTATAATATGTAGTGAGAAAAGAGTCATAGATAGTACATAAAATAATGGTTTTGATTATAGTACAATAAAACTTTGTTGACAAAAATACGCAAAGGGTGTGGTTTGGCCTGGGAACTATGGTTTGCTGGCCCTGTTTTACATCTGTTTTAGCTACTTTTCTTGTTGCTGAGACAAAATACCCAACACCCAAAGTTGATGGAGGAAAGGTTTATTGGTTCACAGTTTGTACAGGTTTCAGTTCATAGTTGGCTGACTCCAAGGCAGAGTGGCAGGCCGAGGGTCATCGCGCAGGAGAAACAGTTCCGGTGGGCAGACGTCAGCAAAGCAACAAGGGACAAGCAACGAACGACAACGGCCATCTTTTTCTGTCTCTTTCGTCCAGGCTGCCCACCCTGCGGGCAGGCACCACTCACACCCTTAATCCTAGCATGGCACGGAGCGTGGATCCCAGCATCACGTCCTTGATCCCACAGCACGCACTGCAGATCCAGCCACCTCTGAAAAGCCCCAGCTATGACGACACGAGGCTTTAGGGGACATCTAGATACAAGCCATAACAACATTTCAACCGGCTTCATCTCTTTTTTATTTTTGAGACAGAATCTTGCTGAGTTGGCAAGCTGGTCTGGATCTCCTGCACTCGCGTCCTTCCTCAATCCCCCTAATTCTGGGACTCCAGGTACCTGCCGCTGCGCCTGGCTCCGCTTTCATCTCTTCACCAAAGCACCCTCCTTGCATTTAGCTTCACGCGAGTCTTTGCTTCCCCTCTGCAATTCACTCAGCCTTACCTCCATTTGGATGTTTCTACTTTTATTTAAAAGTGTATCCCAGGGTTTTGCACTTAGGAAATCCTTTCTCGGTCCTCAGATATGGGGTAGAGGCTTCTCATCGTCATTCCTGTAGTATTCAGCGCTTGCCTCTCTCTTTGTATTTCTTAATGACTTCTGTTTGCATGTGATTTAGTGAGAGGCCTTTAAGTTGGGACAGAAATTGATCTCGAAGTAACTTTAGTGCAGATAAAAATTTTAAGTGGACATTAATTGGCTTCATAATTGAATTTTTAATATAAGCCTGAAGTACTGTTATTTTTCCAAAATCTGTTACCAGCTGTGCTTTGCCGAAGCCACCCTCTGCAGGGGCATGGTGACATGCAAGGTGGTTTCCCCGAGGATGTTCTGGTTTACAGCTTTTGTCCTGAAGCAATTATAAATAGTGCACCCTTTGACTCTCATTAGTGCCCTGGAATTTGCAGTAATTTATAAGGCCACCTACTTAGTGACTTTCTAGTCAGATTTTATAACTTCTTGGTCACTTTCAAGGACTAAGATTTACTCCTCTCCATTTGAAAACTGTGGCCGCTTTCTTTGACCCATTCCTAGCACCGGTAAGTCTGTGGCCAGGCTTTGTCTGACTCTTTCCACTGTCCTGTCCTTGCTTCTCTGGCTTTAAGAGTGGAGAGGAAAGAGGCAGAAAAGGAGTTCTGTAAATGGCTGCTCCTGGTTGTTTTTTCATGCTTGCTTTTCATGATTACTGCTGTTGATCTGGCGTGGACTGTCCTCTAGGCCTGGACTCCGAACTCCTGCTCTCTTATGGGGGCACATCTGGATGATATTTGGGGATGCTCTCAAGGGGCCTCCACCTTGCAAAGTCACCTTCCTTGAGCGTGGCCTAGTCGAGTCTCAGTCTCTTTCCAGCTCAGCTGCCTCAGGGGTGTCCAGACCCACAGCTTCCTGCTACCTGGAGTCCCAAGCTTGGGGTGCTGATGTCTTGGAGGAAACAGGTGAGACGGCTGTTAAGCCCTGACAGCTGGAGTCACATCAGCCCTGCCCAGGAACTCCCACCTATTTCTGCCAAATGAAAGTCTGGCTTTCTTCTCTTGGCCTTCTGGGTATTCTCCTTCCCAGTATCCCAGCACCAAAGGTCTTGTTCACATTAGCAGTACAGAAGCTTTTCTTGGAAAATCCCCAGACCCTGAAGGGAGGAGGAGGAGAGGTGGCGGCGAGAGTGTTACACGTTGTGCAACTCTAGCTGGCAGGAACCAGGGCGGAGGTTGAGAGGAGTCAAAGTTTCTCCACCATCGTGAGGGAAAGAGTAAGAAATGATTGTAACTCTCTCCTTTTCCAAAAGACACACTTCCTTTCTTGCACATAGACTCCTTCTGACATCTTAAAGAAAACTGTAAAGGTACAATAAAAAGGGGCTAGTGTACTCCATTCCTCCTAACGGGTTGGGGGAACTTGGCATTTTTTGTTCTGATTCTTTACTGTCAGAGCTACGATAATTCATGACAAATGGAAAAATCCAAAACTTAACTCATGTATTATGATGCTACAAAACCAAAATCAGAGGCAGGCCAACGTGGAGCTGGCCTTGAGTGTGAAAGGACTCGTTTCTCGGCCTCAAAGCTCATTGCCCCCACATCCTTCTGTTCTTCTTTCTCTGCCTCAGTTCTTCTATGTCCTGGAGCCAGAGTTTTCTCATATGAGAGTGAAGGCATATGACTAGTTCCTGTTTCCGGCTTATATTATTGAAGTTATTCACTCAGACAAGAGAAAAATCTTTCCTCTTATTAAATACTCTCTCTCCTGCTGGAATTTTTTTTTCTTTTTCAGTTAAGGTCACATTATATAGTTCAGGTTAGTCTTTCCCTCACTATGTAGCCATGCTGGCCTCAAACTCACAGGGATATTCCTGCCTCAGCCTCCTGAGTGCTGGGATTACAGGTGTGCTGCATCATGCCTGGCTCCAGAGAAGATTTATAATTGGTCATATTTGGATCATATATCCATACTTTCTTCTGAACACCAGCCAAAAAGATAAGATTGTTGTCTAGGTGGACCAAAGTAATGTGTTTATTTATGTGACAAGAATAAGAAGGAGGTTACCGTGATTGAAATCCTTCCACCCTTGCTAAGAACCTTTGGATTTTTTTTTTTTTAAATGAGAGGGTAACAGTGCCTCCAAGCAAAAGAGGCAGGTGACCTCTACAAACGATGGAAGAAAGACAATTCATCCCAGTTAGGACCATCCTGGACCCAGCCGATCCCTTGCTGATCCACCAACTGATTGCAGATCTTGACTGAGCCTGGATCAGATCAGTAGAGACCAGAAGAGTTACCCAGCTCAGCAGACCTCACGTTTGATTTCTCTGTAACCTAGAAAATTATGAACTAAGTACCTACCCGTTGTTTTGAAATAGTTTGTTGCTCAACACTAAGTCACCAAAACATGTACCAAGGAGTAGTTGTCATGGTTACTTCACGGATGTACTGCCAGATACTGGTCAATAGATAACTTTTATTTTTTGCCACCACTGCGCAAATACGTATGTTCAATATAGCCGTGTACATCACACTGTTACAGAAAGATGTGCTGTTAAGCCCTGAACTATTAGGTTTATGGAATAAAGTACAGAGAGGGTTAAAACTCAAAACATGAGTCAAGAGTCATAAGGTAATAAAAAATTGGCACTGAAGAAACAGTAAAGGCTCAGTAGAACATGTACAAAACTTTTCTCACAAGTAGCAAGCAGGGTAAGATCAGAGTAGTAAGTTCTACAGAAATAATTCCGTATCAATGAAAATGTACTCTTGTTGCAGAACTCTTTACAGGCTCAGAGAGACCTCTGATTTTTAAGCCTTGGGCTCAGGTAAGTCATGGCCAGGCTCCCGACCCATGGAAACTCTGAATTAAAAATATGCATACTGTTGTGAGATGCTAATTCTGTGGCAAGTCGTTATGCAGCAATAAGAAACATACAAGGAAGAAAAGGTCAGCTCAGGATCAGCAATTGCTATTCCTGGATTAAACCAGAAAGCCCATGAGGGTAGGCGCTAAGCCCATGTAGGCTGGTGGTTTGCTTCCTGAGCTCTTGGACTAAACACAGGCACTGCTACTTACCAGCCACGTGGCTTTGAATGATATATCTGTCTCTTAGTCTCTGAAATGGGGATGATGGCAGCATGGGAGACAGGGAATTAAATGTAACAGCACATGCACAATACCTGGCATAGTGCAGGTTGTATAATGAGCACTCAGTAAGCACATTCATGTGCACTGACTATTGTATTTGCAGCAGGTAACACAGTGCACACATATATAAGAGCCAGCATATATTTTTAGAGCAAGGAATGAAGGCTTAGTGAGTGATTTGAAGCATGATAGCAATTTGGATAGATGTTGAATTGCTACCAAAGAGACTTGATCTATATAGATTTAAACAATTCCAGCTTTTAAAATATAAGTGGGCCAGCACCCGTGGGGTGCGTAGTTAGAGGTGGACAGGGCTTACGCGAGCCTCTCTCGTTCTCCGGCAGCTGTGTAGCCAGGACAGCAGAAGCCTCAGGGGCTCGCCTGGTGTATCCGCAGGGACCACCAGGGAATGCTGGGAAGGCACCAGGATTCATCCTTCTTTCTTCTCATTGTTGCCCGCTCCTCTTGGTTAACTTAGAATTCCCATTTCTCTTCTCTCCTCTGTCCCCGAAGACACGGCCACCCTAGGCTGCTTGGGAGGATTTGTTTGCTAAGCAGCAACGATGAATTAACCACGTGAAATGTAATTATTTCAACCTGGATGAAGAGGAGGAGGGGCAGACACGAGGCACCTTTGCTGGGCTGGGTTTAAACTCGGAGACTGTCATCCAGATATGAACCAAAGAAGTGAAGAGCATTTGAAAAATACTAAGCGCTGATGGCCACTGGGGCCAGAACATGCAGAACCAGTTTGGAGCTCTATGAACTTTGCTTTTAATAGTGCACAACTTTTCTCACTCACAAGAGGCCCAGGATGCAGGCATGGAAAGGCAGAGTCTGTGTCAGAACTGTGGTAGAATCCAAACTCCAATTCCCCGTCGGGCACAGGTGGGCAAATCACAGGCTACTTATTTTGCAATATAATTATATAACAACAACACAGAGCAGATAGTGTTACATGAGAGAATGAAGGTAATAGTACTCCAAAGACTTTCATCAAGTTGTCTTTCGGTGGATCCCTTCCTTTTCCTGGGACTCAGCTTCTTCAAGGATCAAATTTTGGGGTTGGACAGCAATCAAGCTCCAAGCAAGGGGCTACTCCAGCACTCCATGAGGAAGGGCTCATCGTGATGTGAGACTCAACTCTTTGCCACATTTACAATGGGAGAAATTATTTCCACTTAGATCTGCTTGACAACATAGACTTCTCGGTAAAATTTACTTCACAGATAAAAACCTACAAAAAATTGATGGCAGAGTTCTCGCAGAGCCCTAGCATAGACTCCTGCAGGCCCCAGAGTGCTATGACTGAATCAGTGAACCATTTAAGAAGTTGTATAGAAGATCAAGGCATCCACGCTGTAGGATTAAGGTCATAGAACAAGAGGCCAGAAGATGTGGCTTTGAAGCTTACCTCACCACCGACTACACACGTTGTCATGGTTAGCTGCTTAACCTTTTGATTTCAGTCTCCCAGTGTCTCAAATACTTTCCCAGGGTCTCCGCTTTTCCAGTGTCTAATATCTTTTCATCAATGTTCTGCATGTCACTAGGTGAATACCTAGCATAGTGCCTTGCACCTTGTCAGCACTGCAAATAGGCAGAATTTTCTGTATCTCTTGTGAGCTGTGTTATTATATACCAACTCCTGCTGATCTGTATAGTACAAGCTGATATTTAGAAGCACTCAGAGAGATGCTTAGATGCAGGACACTTCAAATATATATATTCCTGCTGTTGCTGTGAGGACTTACAAAATACATCAAAGAGTACTCCTGCTGTGGTGCCTGGTGAACAAAGAGGACCAGGTGAGCTCCCCCAGGCATCAGAGAGGAGGGTCTAAGGGCTCTTGGTTTTGCTGCCCTCTAGCTCGTTTCTGCATTTGGCATTTAGCCCCGGATCTTTACATGGTATTTATCACTGCAGTTAAGTAAGGGGTGCAAATATTTGGAATGGCTTTGGGCCGAGGAGTCACTGAAACTTGTTTTGATGTTGCAGAAACTAAGCACAAGCATCGCATCTTCCTGCTGATCTTGGGTAGGGCATGACTTATGATTTAGATGATGAGAGAGTGACCGGTCTGTGATGCTAAACAAGAATGTCCCCGAGGTAGAAGCCACACCCTTGGATGGGGTAGAGAAATTTTAAGCAAACTGAGTAATCATACTCTGTAAACTTAAAGGATCACACCACTAAAGGCATTGTCAAATAACACAGCATTTTAGAGTTAGAGCAATATGTTCTACAAAAGTCCCCAAGATTCAGGAATCCTGGTGTCTCATGCTATCTCAATCTGCAGATAAGTCTAGCTGTTTGTTTTAAATCAGCCTTTGTGTGCCCAGTGGAGAGAGCTCCCTGTGCTCCCTACCCATAGGGCGTGATGTGCTGTGTTACTGATCATGTGACCTGAAATGAAAGTAAGATGAAAAACAAAAAATATTCAGCAGATGCAGCAAGTGTGTCACCTGTCTAGTTGTTTATAGGTGTTATACACCTAGATTCGTGTTCACCATCCACAGTTCTGTGAACCAGGATTCCTTTGGCCTACAGACTCCTACAGTCTCTAAAGTTGAAACAGGTGATGAGAACTATGTACAGGGCCATTCTTTTTGTTCAGTTCACAGCGGCCTTTCAGATGTCCCGGGGTGGCCCTGTGTGTGCGTGTATGGGTGTGTGTGTGTGTGACAGGAAAGCAGGGCAGTACTGGAAAGAAAAAGGCAGCCACCTCTCTGACACACTGGCCCCAAGTGTTGCAGCAATTTGCCTCCCTGCTCTTCCTCCGTCTCTGCTTCCCTCCTGCCCAAACATCAAATGCCCAGGTGCTGGGAGGTCTCATCCTTGGACATTTTCTGTTCTTTCTCTAGTCACTCATATCTGTTCCCTTGAGAGGGTGGACATCTGTGGTGTGCAAGAAAAGAGGGTGTCACTTCTGCCCGAGATCCTTTCCCGTGTGTCCTCTGGAGCCTGTTCCTCCTGACCCCTTGGGAAATTCAGAGTTACTCCCACAACTCTCCTGAAAGTCTTCTGGTCACCTTTAGTCATCATCTCTCAACTGAGTAATTAGCGTGACCAGTAGAAATAATCAGAGCTTCACGTGATGTTTGAAGTAAAAACTTCTCCCTTCCCCTCAATGAGGTCCTCCTTCGGAGTAAAAGTCCACATTGGAAAGACTTATCCACTTTCCTGCCTTTTGACTGAGCAGTCACATCTTCTCATTCCAAGCTCCTCTCCCTCTCCTCCTTCCCCCTCTGCTCCTTGTCCCTTGCACTTTTCTCCCTCTCCCTCTCTCTCTTTCACTCTCTCTCCCTATCCCTGCACTTCTCTCTCCCTTTCCCTCTCTCCTCACCACTGTGGGTGAAGAGCTCAAAAAGAAGAGGCCTCCCTAGTGTGGGGTTGACGTAAAACCTGGCACTAGCATCCTCCAGATTTGGACTGGGCTCAGTGTCGACTATCTCTGGAGATGTGTCCATGGGCTCCTTGGAGACTCCACCATTAGGACTGTCCAACCGTGCTTCCTGGCTGAGCATAGTACTTTCTCCCCAGCTGTCCTGCTGGCCCTTCCCTCTGACCGAGATCACATCGCGTGTCTGAGTGGTTTTCTCTGGGGAGGATTGTGATGGTTGTAGGATGTGATGTCTATTACCCATGTGGTCTCCTTTTGATCCCTAAGAAATGCTGGGTCATTCTGTTCTTACTCGTGGCAGAAATATATGCGATATGATCAAAAAATATATTTAATGCTTCAATAAAAATAAAAAAGTAAAAAGCACACTGCCATTAATCCCCCTCACTTCGAACACACTTATCCCATTGATCTTGCCACTTTCTGAAGCAGTTCTGGAAATTCTCTTTTAATAGAGTCTTTCCATGGCTGCCTGATGTCCTGAATTGATTAGAAACGTTTTTGTCAATTTCTGTCAAATAAAGACGCTATAGTGTTTCCTGACCTACCTTATTCAGTGGATCTGGAACTGTGCATCCTCTGGCTCTTCCCCAAAGTCAAAGTGACCACAAAAGGTCATCTTTTGAATTGATTCAGGATACTGAGGCAGCTAAGATAGTACAATTGGACACATATGAAAGAGGACTTCCAGAATTGCTTCAGAAAGTGGCAGGAATGATGGGATGTGTTTGAAGTGGAGGGGATGAATGGATATTAATGGATATTTTCAAATTTAAGCCTTACTGCATTTTTTTTTTTAAATCACATCACACAGCAAATGCCCTGTGCCACTCAGTTTTCAGTCTGCCCTGACGCCTCGCTCATAGTCAGCCTCCGGCCTTTAGATTCCTGGGGTCTGTCAGGCACAGTTCACCCTGCCCCCCAAACTCTACAGAACACCTATTAAACTCCCTGAATAGTTTCTTTGAAACTATTTTACTGCTAGACTGGGTGGGGAGTATACCCTTCTTTTCCCCTTTAGGAGAACGTAAAGAAATGCGTACAATATTCCACAGTACTCCAACGACTTTCTTCTGAGAAAATTGTCTCTCTCAAGCATTTCAACTTCAATGCTCTTACACTCAAAGACAGATACTGGACCAGGGGTTGCAAACCATCTTTTGGATTTTTCTTTACAATTCCTATTTAAGTGGCCTATTGCCTTGCTTTGAAATGAGAGAATCCTTGACTCGTCTTATCTCAGGGTCTCAGCTGAAATGAAACAGAATAAATCTCATTTCAAAATCCTAAAATTCTAAAAAAAAAAAAAAAATCCTAAAATTCTCCTTCATGCATTCATCCACTCCAGTGGCTTTTGCTTTACTGGTGAGTTCCCTGAAATACACAAAGGAAAGAAAGGGGAAAGGGAAAAATGGAAAAATATAAATAATCCTGCTGCAAATAGGGAATTGGGGAGCAGAAGGGAGGAGTGGGGAAGGGGGGGAGCCAAGATACATCATGTACAGGTACAAAATAACTATGATGAATGTGATCATTATGCATACAATGTATCCATACATGCTCTTGGTAAAAAATAAAAAAAAAATAATTTTTAGCATTAATACATTTTCCTTTCCCACTTCACACTACATCTGCTCCTTAACTCCAGTCAGAATTTCCCTCCGATAGGTTGGGAATCTCTATCTTTCTTTTCTTCCAAGAGCTCTACATTTCACACTTGCCTCATTTCCCTTGGAATATTGCATCCACTTCTTTCTCTACTGGCATCCCTGCCTTCATTCTCATTCTGGATCCATACTCCATTTTCCACAGAGTCAACATGTAGTCATTTTAAAACGTGTCTCCTGGATTTAAGCATTTCAAGGGCACCCTCGGTCTGTAGTGAGCTCTTGAGGGCAGAGGGAAGGCACTGTGAGAGTGTAAAATATGATTCTATGGGGTATGGAAACTTTTATTTGTATATCCTTTGTATCTGTAATTCAAAGAAAGACATCAAAGTTTATTTATTCTATGGCTTGACTCTGGGAGCTCAGAGACTTTAGGTCAATCACCATGTCAGAGATGAAAAAATAATAATTCTACAACAAAAAGCTCTTGACAGTGGGGACCTACTCGTTACTGGCATTCAGTAGACTGTAGCACATTGGAGCTATGTGTTATGTTATGTAGTTTATATCCGCCTCGTTGGGAGATCTGTAGGTTGTATGAATGATTCTAAATAATGTGATCTGTACTACAATGTGCAAAGAGAGAACATCAATCGCAAGATGTTTTGTGGTTTTCTCAAAACAAAGAACTAGAGAGGTATTGGCCAAATTAAAGATGAGGTCTGCTTTGCGTTGGTTTTTAGAGCTGCCATAACAAAGTACCAGAGACCGTGTGGCTAGTACCAGAGACCAAGTGGCTTAAACAACCAAAATTGATTTCTGTGAGTTCAAGGACTAAGACTGAGATGTTGGAACTGGGAGGTCAAGGCCTCTCTGCTGGGGTTGCCAACAGCTGCTTTGGCCTGGTGCCGTGGTCTGTGAGCATGCACCCATGGTGATTCTGTCTTCTCACAGGACACCAGTCCTATGGGATGAGGCCCCAGCCCAGCATCCTCTTAAAACCTTCGTCCAAAAAAGTTACGCTCTGAAGTACCTCAGACTGAGACTTTGCCCTTTTTAGATTCGTGGATGACACAGTTCATCCTGTCGTGCATAGCTTTCCTTTGGCAAAATTGTGATGAAAAAGGGTAGTCAGAATTATACTGCACAGGATATATTTTGAGAAAATATGTTACTATATTTAACCAGGTCCTTCAAGGTAAAAGTGATTGTTTAATCATGATAGAAAAAAAATAATTACTTTTCAAGTGAAATTTGCTCTATGGAAGAGCATTTAAAAATAATTGTCTGAAAATATCTCCAGTATTATATTGTTTTTTCCTTCAAAACTAAGTGTTAGAACTATGTAACTCTCACATCTATATTTAAAACTGGAAAAGACAATTTTTAACCCATTTTAAAATCTTTTAAAAATAAAGGTTTAGTGGGAAAGGTGGCCATTTGATTTTATATACACACAAACACAGAGTTACGTGTAAAACAAGTCATGTTCAACAATAATGGATTAACAAGAAGACAGTTTTTAAACTAAACAAAAATTACATAATTGGTCATGGGACTGAAAAATGGCTATTAGAATTTCCACTTGGAATAACTCATCCCTATGGAAAGTATTTTTGCAGCTCTAGCCTCCATTAAAACCAGCTATTAAGATTAATTTAATCTTAGAATCATACACTTAAAATGCTTGCTGTATCATAAAAGTTTAAACCAAGATTTTTAAAAAGATACGTATTTGTTTTCATTTGTTAGTGGTTAATTTTTTAAAAAGATAAAAATCATGCTTGTTTGTACATGTATCTCAAATGAGCATTTATCACTGAATCTAGTTTATTAATTTATGAGAAACCCTATAAGATGATTAAAGGAAAATGAGAAAAGTAGACATTTTTACAGTGAGTCAGGAATTCTAAGATTAATTTGTTAATGACTGCAGAAGTAGGTGATGTCTTATAGGACAAAAACAAACTGTGTTTTTATTTTCCACAGGGCAGAAATCAATTGTATCTCTGTTAGAGAAAATTTACTTGCATTTCTAAGGACAGAAACAGTTGGAGTGATCATCAGTTCCTTATAATACAGAGCTGTAAAATAGCCCAGTCAGTGGCAAGCAAAGGCATTCAGCTCCTTCAGCTGAAGTAGCCCTGCAGGCTTTGCTAGACCGTGCTGAGCATCCCTCCAAAAGGAGGCCAAGTAATCTTTTGAACAATTCAGTGTCTGTCAGAATTTCCCATCACAGCACTTCCACAAAAATATTAGTTATACCATTTTTAGTGATATAACCAAAGATTTTGGTGAAGCTAGTAAGTAAATTTTAAGTCATTTTAAAGAATGTTTTATTTTTTATTTTAAAATTTTATTTCTGTTTCAAGTATTTCCATTTATATTTCTGTCAATTATTTTTAATATACACAAAGCAGTAGCTTGTACGTACTTTATATACATCGCATACATTTAATATATATGCTTAGACATCTATCTTAGACATTTGCTGTTAAGTAAAAAACATTTACCAATGAACATACTGTCAAAACATTGGCGACCGCAGCTCCACAAGATGACAATGACAGCTCTCAGCTTCACAGAACCTGGAATTCTTGCACGAGGCCCAATCTCTGCTTTGCTTTGTCAACCTCTAAGGCTGCACCCCACGATACTGGTTGGCCTTTAACTCTGCATTGGTTAGCACATACCAAAAGCAAACAATGAAAAAGAATCTAGAGGGAGATTTAAATCTTGTCAAAAACTAACTTAGAATGGATCACGAATGTAAAGGTAAACTGAAAAAGAATGAAACACCAAGAAGATAACATAGTAGAAAATCGCGATGGCTGTGGGTTTGGTGGTCATTTCCTGATATAATTAAAGCAAAGACATGACCCCAGAAAGAGAACTGATAAGCTGGACCTCTTTAAAACTAAAATTTGCTGTCTTGCAAGAGATACTGACAAAAGAAGGAAAAGACAAACCACAGATGGGGAGACCATATTTTCAAAAGAAGTATCTGATAAAGTACCGTCTTCCAAAACACACAAAGAACTCTTAAAACCCAATCATAATAAAACAACTCTTTAAAAACAAAGCCGAAGACCTGAATAGACACTTCACTAAAGAAGATATGCAGATGGCAAATAAATGTATGAAAAAAATTCTCCAAATATTGTCATCGGACACAATTTAAGTCATGAGATAACACAGAAAGCCCAGAATGGCGAAAATCCGGAACTCCGACAATGCCAAGTGCTGACGAGGTTGTGAAGTGGCAGAAACTCTGCTTTATCACTGATGGAAGTGGAAAATGGTAGTCCCACCCTGGAAGACAGCGTGAGAGTCTTTTTATAAAACTGAACATACTAATACCATGGGATCCATGGATTGTACTCTTTGGCATTTATCCACAACAACTGAAAACACTCCTGCAAAAAAAAACATGTATATAGACATTTATAACCACTTTATTAATAATTGCCAAGATTTAGAAGCAACACAACATTTTTCAGTAAGTGAATAGACAAACTGATACATCCCGACAATGCAAAAAATGAGCTATCGAACCATGAAAAGACATGGAACAATCTTATCTGCATATCACTAAGTTAGAGAAGCCAATCAGAAAAGGTTGCATACTATATGATTCCATACAGGACATTCTGAAACAGGCAAAATTATACAGACAGTAAAGAGACCAGAGGTTTCCAGGGGTTGGGAGAAGATGGAGGGAGAGAGGAATGGGAGAAGCAGGGATGTTGAAAATGGGGGAGGATATACACGTGTAAGGAAGGGATACATATGAAATCTCCGTAATTTTCCCTCAATCTTCTTATAGGTTAGATTTTTAAAAAGTGAATTATGTGCCCAAGAACCACACCATAGTCACCAGTGTCAAAAATGGGTTTCCACAAAATAGTAGGCTAAAGACTACCACTATTCCAGCAGAATGATAGTAAGCTTTTTGAAGAAACAAAATTAAAAAGGAGCCTCTTATGAGACTACTGGGGCCAGGTTAAGTGTAGGCCATTTGATGCAGGGGCTTTATCTAAACATTTTGGCATCGTAATAGTTCAGGCTTGGTGGCTGGAGTTGATATGAAGGTATTAAAATAATTCTTGAGTGAAAAGTCATTTGATGCTATTTGTAGCATCAAGAAGTCCTCAATAAGAATACATTCAGTACTCTAGTTTCAAACAAATGGATTTCAAGACAATTTCTTACATTGGATTCATGAATTTTTTTTTAAAACAAAATATCACAAATTGAGTGGTTGCAGTGAACAGAAATCTATATTCTCAGGGTTCTGCAGAACAGAAGTCTGAATTCTAGGTTTTGACAGGGTTGCAAGTCCACGCAGAAGCCCCATGAGACTCTCTCCCGTACCTCTTCCAGCTTTGCATGGCTGTTGGCACCTCCGGCCGTGCTGACAAATTTCTCTGCCCATTGGCACATTGCCTTTCTCGTTGTGCATGCATCTCTCCAGCTCTGCTTTTCTCTCTTTTACAGGGATCCCGGTAAGAGGTCTATATCGGTAATCCAAGACCAGCCTCTTCTCAAAATCATCAGTTGCTTACATCTTTTGCCCCGTTAATTAATAACCACTCTTTTTCCATACAAGGTAGCATTCCCGGGTTCCAAGGCTATCACAGGGATGTCTTTTGGGTGGTGAATTGAATAGCGTCCCTCCCAAAAGCCATGTCTAACCAAAATCTCAGGACAGGACTTTACTTAGAAGTAGGGTCTTTGCAGATATAACTAGTTAAGATGAGGTCATAGTGCACTGGAGAGGGCTCTAATCCAATGACTGGCATCCTGACAGAAAGAAAAATGGAGACAAAGAAGCACATGGGGAAAACACCATGTAATAATGGAAAAAGAGATTGGAGTGGGGTGTCTACAAGCCAGTAAATGCTGACGATTGTTGGTGACCAGGAGAAGCCAGGAAGAGGTGAAGGAGGGTCTTTCCTTAGAGGATCAGAGAGCCCCAGCTTCTGCCATTACCTTATTTTGGACCACTGGACTTCAGAAATGTACAAAAATAGATGTTTGTGATTTAAGTGACTTGGTTTGTAGCAACTGGTTACATAGCCTTAGAAATTATGTGAAGCCATTCCTGGGGAAATTTTTTCATTGTCTTGGAAAGGAGTTAGTGGAAAAGTCAAGTGACATTAGCGAAGATTCATGAGTTTTCATCCTGGATCTGTGTGGCTGGTTCTAGCTCGCACCAGTCTCATCCGGAAGGCCATTCTTGCCCACCATCAAATCTGGGGTCCTCATGTCAGCAAGCCAGAACAATCTGAGCCCTAATTAGTTTGCTCCTTGGGCCATCTGAGTTCACCTGCAGCTCTGGTAGCAGCCGTGTGTTCTCTTCCCCTCTGCTGCTCCTCTGGCATCTCAAAACTTGTTCCAGCACATGTAGCAGCAATCTGGAAATGCCTGTGGGAACAACTGTCACATAATGGAGAATAAGACTTGACAAGTCGGGGCTCCAGCCTCCTTTTTGCTTAGTGGGTTAATTCTGGAGTGTCTTCTGAGCAGTTTCTCATGTCTTTCATTCCTTGCATTATTTTATCCATGTCTTCCTATTATTATCAGCCCCCACGCAAGGCCAAGTCCCAGCCTTAGGGAAGCTTTGATGAGACCACACAGCATGAACTCTGCCTGATGCATCCTCCACTCTCTCCTGAGCCACTTTTGCTCCTCTCTGTAGGCATGATCTGCTGGGGTCTCCACTGCTACTGCTGCGCCCACTGGCCTGTCCCTCAGATTCCCAGGATGCTGAAATTCATCTTACAAAACTTTTGCAGAATGCAAGGTGACAAATTAAGAGAGAAGCACTTTTGAGGAGTCAAGCATGGAACACAAAACCTGTACACCATTTTCCCATTTCCTTTGTTGGAGTCTGTCAGGTAGGAAATTAAAGAGACTTTCTGACTGTGTGACATTTCTAGCTCTTGACTGTGCTATAGTTCACAAAATCATGTTCCTAGTGACTCTGGAAAAGTCCTGTCTCTCAGCTTACTTCCATCCTTTTTCCTACATCTTTTCCTTCCTTTTTTCAGCTCACTCCTCTTTTCCATCCATTTTCCAAATGATCTACATTTAACTCTGTTCTCTCTCTTTTATAGGTATCCCTGTGAGATCCTAAAGCCAAAATTATATGGCAGATAGAGCTGGACCGAAGAATGTGACAGTTTGCTAGTTATGTTCTTTCCTTTTCCAAATTCACCTTCCTCCATTCTTCACCCTCCTGTGTGCCCTAAGAGGCTACACATGTGTACTTCATTATCCCAAATCATTTCTCTCTGGCATCTTGTTGTGTCCATCCAGTGGACCTTCAGGTGTAGGAGAGGTTGCAGCTGTAACCACTTTCTATGGTGACTACCCCATTTCCTCAAATCTGTCTTCATCTTTGGTGTCCAGGATTTTGCTATGATTTAAATATGAAGTGTACTTCAAAGACACATGATAGAGGCTTTATCCCTAGTGTAGCAGTGTTCAGAGCTGAGGCCTAGAGAGGTGATTACATGGTGATGTTGCTAACCTCATCAGTGAGTAATTCATTGGATTAGTCCATAGATGAATTCATATGTGAGGGGGCTATTGGAAGAGGAGGCTGGTTGAAATGAGTGTCATGGGGGCATGATCTTAGGGACTATATCTTGTCCCCCAGCCTTTCTGTCTCTGACTCTCACTGTGTCTCCTAGCTGCCTGAGGTGAGCATCTTTGTTTCACTACAGCCTTCCACCATGATGTTGCCCCACCTCAGGCCCACAGCCATGGAGCCAGCTGACCATGGACTGATGCCTCTGAATCTATGAGCCAGAATAAAGCTTTCCTCCTTTGAATTGTTTTTCTTAGGTATTTTTTTTTCACAGCCATGAAAAGCTGACTAACACAGGTGTTCATAAAATTCTTATGTAAAACTATTTTGAAGGTGCTATTTATTTTCCTTCAGAACACTGATTAATGCAAGTATAAAAACCACACTATTTTCTAAGAGCATTTCCTGAGAAAATTTACTTAATTTCTGCACCTGTGAAATGGGCCTTCCGGCTGGCTGTGGTGGTATACAGTTACAATCCCAGTACTCTGCAAGGACTGCAAGTTCAAACCCAACCTGGGCAATTTAGCGACTTAGTGAAATCCTGTTTCTTAAAAAATGGGGCTGCGGATGCAACTCAGCGTGCAGTCAATGGGTTCAATTCCCAGTACTGTATTTAAAAACAAAAACAAAAACAAACAAACAAAAAAACAAGGTGTGTGTGTGCTTTGAGGTCATGCAACTAATGGTTTTCCTTCTATCTTTCTCCTTTCAGGGTCTTTTGAAAGGACCCATGGCCAAGAGGAGATTAACAATCATTGAAAATAAACATATCTTGTATGTCAGTTTAAAGGCATTGTATTTGTATGTGTGTTGTTTTTAAAGCACTATTGATTTTGACAAATTCTCTTGTCCTACCCAAAGTCAACATTTTCAAACAGTATGTTTACTGTGACCGATTTTCCTTCCAGTCCAGTGGCTGCCTTTAGGCTCCATAGTGCCAATGCTTGGGGACACATGCCGCCCCCACCAGTGACAGAGCGGCCCAACGCCACCTTCTTTCCTCTGCTTCATTCACTGTGGTGGGCAAAGCATGTGTGTGTCTGTAAAAATAGCCTGCTGGACATAACTTACACTCCAAACCCTCTATCTCCATAAAGAACCCCTGGCAGTTTTATTACAGCCCGGGTACCCCAGCTAATACGGGTAGCTAACTTAACTTCAATCAATCTTTCTAATGCCTTTCATGGTTTGGTTTCATTAGGAGCCAAGACCATCATTCACCCGTGCTGCTCGGCCACCATGTTGATTTGTGTCTCCTTATTCTGCAAATGAATATGCATCCCAGAAGACCCGAGATTCCCTGAGGAAGACAGTGCTGCCCAGTCTTCCCTATTTATTGCTTAGTACAAGATTATATATTACATTTTAGAATATGGCCATTAAAGAGTAAAATCTGGGGAGAGATTTCTATTGGAGGGTCGTGAGCATATTTATAAATTTGGGGACAGTGTGAAATATGCCCTTGGTAGAATACTCACTGAGTTATCAAACAGGCTTTTCTTTGGTGGCACCAATTAATTCATGGCCCATGAGATTACTGAGCTCCCCGCCCCCGTCTCTTTTTTCTGTTGTTCAAGGTTTGTTAACTCTTATTTATGCCCCTGGATCGAGCCAAGGATTGGCCAATTTGAATGAAAACAGTTCCGCTCCTAGACTGCTAGTAAAACCCAGAGGAAGCCGTGTCTTCTTGTCGTTCCCCATAAGATCTGAGGTGAATACCCAGATGCTGAGGGAGAGAGGGGAAAGAGGAAACCACAGAAGATATTTCTCTGTCCCCGAGACCAGGAGCCATTCCATCCTGTTTGACACAGTCACCTATAACCTGCTCACCTCAGCCTGCACCCCATTCTATTCCCTTATTAAAAGTGGGGGTGAGAAAAATTGGTACATCAGTTAAAGCTTCAACCAAGCAGTTTTCGATTACATAGCTAGTATTTGCTCAGCAGGTCCTAAAGGTTCACATTGACCTTGGCAGGGCCATATTTTTCACAGTTGACTTATTCTTGAATAATTTCTGCGACAAGTTAGGCATAGAAAGCTTTTCCTTTAGCCTCAGTCATGCATAGTTTTTTCTGTCTACATTATCCCTAAGCTGCTCTGGAATTTTCATCACAAAGGCCGCTTCACTTGTGGTGCATCTGTGTGTCCACAGTGGATGTCACTAGATGGCTGAAATGGATTTAAGCAAGGATCTCTCCAGGTGTACTTGAGTGCTGGATGGTGCTGATCTTTCCTGCAGGTCCCTTCTGCCCACCTTTTCCGTCAGCTTGTGTCACCAATAAACTTACCTTTACCAGCCACTCCCATTCTCTCCAGATCTCTAGTGCCTTCGTGCAGCCAGTCTGGGTCATGTCTGTCTGGCCAGTCCCTTTCTGATTATTGCATACACATATGCTTTTCTTTGCATTAGTTCTGGTGCCCTCTATGACATAAACAAAACAAGCAATAAACATCAAAAACCATTCCTGTCCTTTTCCATTCTGAACCAGATTTGTGACCCTATGTGCATTTGTGCGTGTGTGTGTGTGTGTGTGTGTGTTTGTGTTTGTATGCGTATTTGTGACGCATGAATGTGGGTACCTTGGGATGATGGTACAGAAATAAAATCAGCATCTCTTGTAAGGCAGAATGATTTGAAAGACCATCTTCATCAATGTGATTTTACACTTTGAAGATGGAGGAAACCCCTTTATTTTATTGTATAAATTACACTATAGAAAAAGGTTTGACAAAACTTGAAGAAGACTCTACAAAAATATATTTTCCTGTTTTATGTCACAAAGAGTATAAATATGATTTGAAAACAGCTTTTAAAGAAAGAAAAGCAGTTATCTGCCATTGCACAGGGTGGGGCAAGTCCCTCAAAGAGGAGATCAATGTTACGGGGAGGCTAATAAGAATTTCGCTTATTGAACAAATGAGGTCAGCTTGGTTTAATGCCTCCACCAAGGCCCATCTGTAGCAGAATCCTGGTAACTTCTATTCACAAAGCAGTTTGATGCTTTTAAGTCTTCAGTAACAGAAAAGGTGAAAACTGGGGAACTAAGCCGTGTTTTCTCATTAGTGGCTGCAGCATATGAGAAGGTTCCTGTCACATTCCCAGAGATGAGCCTCCTCTTACTCTTTGTTTAAGATTTCTTTCCAAGGGGCTGGGGATTTAGCTCAGTGGTTAGAGTGCTTGCCTCCAAAACACAAGGCCCTGAGTTCGAACCCCAGCACAAAAAAAAAAAAAAAAAAAGATTTCTTTCCAAGTGCAAAAATTCCTGGGAGTTGTTCCTTCAGGCAAGTCTTAGTCTCAATCACCTGTAGTTGGCTGAGCTCAAGTTCTAAGAGCAAAAGTAGGTGGCAGAGCTGGGAAAGGGTGACAGGATGGGGAGTGACTGAAAAGGGAAAGGGAGGTGTAATCGGTTGACTTTTAGCATGACTGCTTCTCTGATCCTTGTTATTTGCCATGTAACATTGCAGTTCTTTCCTTAAAAGAGGAGGAGCCTCACTGCACTGGGTTTGGACACCAAAACTACAGGCAACAAAAGAAAAAATAGATAAATCAGACTGTGCCAAGGCCAAAAAAAAAAAAAAAACTTTAAAACTATTCAAGTATGTACTTAACAGTGAAATGGGAGAAAATATTTGCAAACTGTATCTCTGATAAAAGACCAATATCTAAAATATATGAAGAACTCCAACTGAACAGCAAGAAAACCAAATCTCCCAAATTAAAAATTGGCAAATATATATATATATGCATAGAATGGAAGATTACTCAGCCCATAAAAGGAAGAGAATTCTGACATATACTACAACGTGGATGACATTAAAAGACTTTATGTTGATAAATCAGCTGTACAACTTAAACATTGTTAAAGATAAATTTTACGCTATATACTTTACACCAACAAATGAGGAAGTCATGATGGACCATGGTTAAGGTTTGTCTCTGTGAGGCCCATGGCATTTCTCCCTGCTCACTTGAGCCCCTGCCCTTTCCCTGGCAGAGGCTTCCCTGGTTTAGCTGAAGTGCATTTGATTGAATGGGAAAACGAATAGATCTGTGTGGAGCAGGCTTAAGTCCAAGCCTCAGCAAGGAGCCAAACCTCTGCGTCCATAGGTTGAGGCAGAAACAGTCAGATGAACCTTGCTTCGATCAGCCAACTTTTGGCCACACACTTGATCGAATGAGACTAATGACTGTGGCTGGAGCCTCTGATTTGGGAGGTATCTGTTACACAGCAGCGTTGTGGGGCAAGAGTTACAATGGGGAAGAGAAAATCTGGGCGGTCACTCCTTGAAACACCAGTATTACAGACCTTCTAACTGTCCCCAGCGAAGCATTTCTTCTCTAGTAGAAACAGGTGTCCTCAGGGTCACCACCAGGGAGCTCCTAAAATTTCCTTGCTACTTGAGACATCGTAGACTCAAAACACACTCCTAGTCTGTCAGTTCTAGTTGATTTCCCTTGTGTCAGCAGCTAGCTTTGTCAAAGCTATACTTAAAGCTCTTCCACATGGATCTTCGCTGCCCTTAGGATAGATTCTGTATTTCTTGACACAGCTTTAAAGTCTTGCCTGCATTTTGACTTATCCAGCTTCACCCATTACTAAAGTCCCTTTTATTTTTACTGCTCTTGCAGGCTCAATCTCTCTATCCCTATCTCCTATCTCCATCCCTGTCTGTGAGTCTCCCATGCTGCCTCCCTCTCTCTCTCTCTTTCTTTCTTTCTCTTTCCTTTTTTTCTTTTTCTTGCATTCTCTCTCTCTGTTTCTGTCTCTCTCTGTCTCTCTGTCTCTGTCTCTGTCTCTCTCTCTCTTTCTTTTTTGTAGCCTTCAAATATGTTAATCCTTTACTTGGAATAGTCTCAACCAAAACCTGTGATTTTGCTAAACTCATTTCTAACAAGTAGGCCTTAATTTAAAGTTACATCCTTAAACAAGTCTCCCATGAGTTCTCAGCCCAGGTAAGATGCCACACACTGTATGACCTCCCCTTGTCTTCTCATAGCACCTCAATTTAGTCTTTTATAAGCTCCATACACTTGTGCTTACCCAGATCTGCCTTGTCTGCTCCATCTTCTCAATTTATCTGTTGCCGAAAAACATAGTGGGAGCACAACACACTTTTTCTTAAGATATACTTAAATGAATAAATGAATTAAAGTTGAAGCTATAAGTTCTTATGGCAAAATTTCCTAATGACTCTGTTAGTAAAACTTGTGCCTCAGTTCATAGAATGTTAAATCGAATGAAAGTTTAGAGTTTGGTTCCAAATGAGAAAACTGAGTTTATTCAAAGATAATTTTTTTTTCACAGAACTTTCTACGGTAACCTCTATTCTAAGAAAATCACAAAATAACATGTATTTCTGCCCTAAACTCTGGGTTTATTAAACAGGACACTTATTTTTGAATTCTGCCTTTGAACTGAGCTACACCAATCTGGAATCCATAGGAGAGTAAATTTATGGGGTCATGAGTCTTCATTTGCTGCTCCTGTGAGCACAGTATGATCTCTGATTGGGACGTTCCCCAGAGACTCCACCGAGCTCCTGCTAACAGCCCTCAGCTACTCACTGGGACATCCATTCTGCCCATCCAGACATTAATTCCCAGGAATGCTCAGTTCCTCAGTAATTTTCATCATTCATCCCATGACTAGCAATTAATATCCATCAAGGACTCCTATGGCATCTAACCCTTCCCTACACTGGCTAAGTATCTTCCGTCAGCAGACAACTATACTTGGAGTCCAAAGTCCTACTTTAAAGCCTAGGTCAGATTGTCTTATGCAAAATTATTTATTTTTAATTTAAGCTAATTATTTTACACCTGGTAAAATGATAATCACACACTCCGAGACACCCATAATCACATATTTTTTAATAATATCGTATTTCTTGCTATGGTACGACTTTAGAATTTTCTATTTGAGTCTATTTGTTTTATACTGTACCACTCTAATTCATTGTTGTTTCAGTTTTTAAAATGATGGTTAAAATCATTTTAACTAATTTTTACCCTACAGATACAGTGCAACTTCAAAACAAAGATCAATTCTGTATTTTCATGTAGGTTTTTTTTAAGGCATGCTATGTAATTAGTCCTTATGACCAGCTACCGTGTATAGGCACATGGAACCAGGTTCAGTTTGTGTATCTGCTTTGGGTGTTGGTAGGGTCTGCGGTTGTTTTAATTACCATTTCACAAGTACAAAAATTCAAATTTGGAGAAATCCAACATTGTATAGCTGGTGAGTGGCAGACTTTGGTTAGGACTGCTGACCCCACATTTTATAAGTGATTTTCCTTTACTGTAGGCATGTCTGCTTCTAAGGTGCTCATGTTTTTTGAAACAAAAATCAAGATGTGCTTTGGACAACAAAAGCGTAATATTTGAAATGAAGATTTATTATGGCCCATATTTGGATGTTCCCACAAAATTTCATATGCTCATAGGTGGGAGTCCTGGGAGGTGACTGGATCATGGGTGTGTGAGGCTGGATTAATCCACTGGGGGGTTTACAGTGGGGTGTGATGTTGGGAAGTGAAGCCTGGTGGGAAAGGGGGGGGGTCACCGTGGGTGTGGCCTGGGAGCATTATATATCCCTTGAGTTCCACTGCTGCTTCCTGCCTGTCATGCCATGGACTGTTCTCCTTTGCCAGGCTGTCCTGCTTTGGAGCCAGCCAACTAAGGACTGAAACCTCTCCAAACTGTGAGTTAAAATAAACTTCTCTTCCTTTAACTTTCGGGCATCAGATATTTTGTCCCAGCAATAAGAAAAGTAACTATGACAAGCTTGTATAAAACATCTGATTAATTATAAATCTCTCTGGGGCCCTGGACTTGTGTGGCTCAATTAAAAGACAGGGCTCAAGAATAAATGCCCTGTTTAGTAAACCCAGAGATCAGAGGCAGCAACACCTATCATTTTTTAACTCCCTTCCAACTATCCAGTTTAGAGTTCTCTCAGAAATACATCCGAGGAAATAATCTTTGAAGGAACCTGGGTTTTCTCATTTGGAATTCTGCATTCTCCCTACCCATGACTTTCCTGTGCTTTTCTAACCTTACAGCTTGTTGACATGTTACTGAAGATGGAGATCTGTCAACTTAATCCAAAAATAGAAAAGGAGTTACAACTCATGGCCACCTCAGCTAGCTGTTTTCACCCTAAATGACCAGAAGACAGGGTGCTAATCTCCAGGAAGCTTGAGATATTCTTAACACCTAAATTTCAATATTCTTATTTTGGCTTCCATCATTAAAATACCTTCCCACACTCTTTTATTTCTCTCTGAAGACACTTATTTGCCAATGGTTATAGACACATTATTCCCATTGGTTTTACATATAAGCCTCCGTCCTTGTCATTCGCATGCCTGCGAATACTAAACGGCTTGACATTCTCCGATCTTGGCTTCCTTTGTTTGTCACCTTACTCTTTCTAGGACAAGATATCTGAGGCCCATAATTCAAAGGAGGAAAGATTTATTTTGGCTCATGGTTTCAGAAGTTTCAGTTAATATTCAGGTAGCTGCAAAGCAGAAACAGCTTTGCAGAATAAAGCTGCTCACTTCATGGCAGCCAGGAAATGGTAAAGGGGAAGAACCAGAAAACAGATACACTCTTCAAAGGCAGATGCCCAATAACTTGCCTCCTCAACACCTACCAGCCCCCTTCCAGCTATGAATTCATCAATAGATTCATTCATCAAGGAGGCTGGCACCCTTACAATCCAAGCATCCGCTAAAAGCCCCACCTCTGGACACATGAGACATGAGGGTATTTTAGATCCAAACTGTCACACTTTCTTATTCTATTTTCTGGATTTTCATATCTGTTGTTTTTTTCTTCTCTTTGGCGCAAGCATTGCTTCTCCTGAATCCTTGACTAACATCTTTGCCTGACTTGAGGGCTCTTTCTTTTCTGCTCCCATTGTACCATATGAAAATTTGTCATAGCTGAGACTATAATATTCTCTGTGGCTGACCCCTCGGTGGTTGGCTTCTGCTGGGACCCTTAGCCTCGGACCTTGCTGTCAGCCTCGGGTTTTCTCTCTATCAGCTCCCCACCCCTCCCTTCACCTTGCTCTTGGGCTGTTGCTCTCGTCTCCCCTCAGTCCAAGCAGCCTCTCCGTCGAGTGCATTCTATACACTCTGAAGTCCTGTTCCCGAATCACACGGGTTTTAGGCCTTCCTTGCCCTGTGTTCCCCCGACACTGACAGAATCTGTTCACACAGGAACGTACTTTACTCGTATTGCCGCTTGACACTCTCCTGCACAGAGAGGCCGCTCCCTCCCAGCACACAGTCACAACCCACAGAGCCCCTTGCGGGTTTGGTGCCTTACCTCTCCTTGCTCACAGAGCAATGGGCCAGAGTTGCTGACCTGGGCTGACCTGGGTTGGCCCTCTCACTCTGCGGTGGCTCCAAGGGTGTGGAGACTTGGGCAGGGGTATCTCCAGAGACAGAGGAAGTCACTGCCCTCCGTCTGTATACAAATTCTCCTGCAGGACACGGTGACTGTAACCCTCAAGGAGGTGCGGGACAAGCCCCGTGCTGTCAGCCCTTCTACGCTGCCCGTGGCCTTCTGGGGATATCTCAGCCTGTGTCTCTGAGGGTACCAGGCCTTTCCTGCTTGGAAAACAGCCCTACGGTGACGGCATCCAGAGCTCTCTGTAGAAGTGAGGGGTGAAGGAGACTCACAGAGTGACGGCTGGGCGCAGCCACACCTGTGCCTGCTTGTCCACAAGGTCAGCTCATCGATCACAGCCTTTCACAGAAGAAGCGTGCCAGACTCTGGGAGGCACAGAGGATTGACCACGATCTCCTGACTGCAAAGTGGAGCGACTCAGGGATGTTAGAGCAGCCCCATCCTTCTTCCCTTCCTTTATTTCTGGACAGATGCATTGTAAAATTCCACTCCAGACACCTGATTAAATCTCGCTGGAAACTTAGCCTAGACTTTTATGATCCAAGGCAAAATGACAAATGACTGGAGGGGAATAGAAATCATTCTTTAATCATCTCCAAGGCCATAAGAGGCACACAAATGACTTTCTGGGTGGGAGTAACGGTGCTTTTAGAGCGGTCTAAGATCTGGCTGAATAATATCAATAACAATAAAGCAGAGAAAGCAGGAACGTGAGAAGGCCGGTGAAGGCTTCGACACAGTCAAAAGTTCACATTGCCTGAGGGACGTTAATATTTCACATCGCATTTCTTTATTAGCCTAGACACCCGCAGGTCATTTGAAGAGGTTTTTCAGGTTTCCGGCTTGACGGGTTTTTCCTGGGGATTCCCCAGGTGAGAGATCTGCTCTAGGGAGATCGCCTCTGGATAATCTGTATCCAGCTCATTGCTGCCTGCCGCTTCACACCGGCATGTTCAGCCAGACTTACTCCATGTGAAATAGCTTCTTGTGAGCGGAACCAGAGGCGCCGAGGTTTTTCTGGGGCTCTTTTGACACAGTGACACCACAGTCATTGTGTGTGTGTGTGTGTGTGTGTGTGTGTTTGCACAGAGAGCCTCCGGTTTCCCCACTCTTTTCTCTGTCCTGATTGAGAAACGCAGCAGTGTCTTGAGCACTCTGACCAGCTGCATGAGGCCTTGAACATTTTCAGGCACTGTCAGAAGTATTTAGGTCATTGCTCAAACACCGGAAGAAACCGGCTGTGGCCCTGAGCCAAATCCTCCAGCGCTTGTGCAGACGCTGCACCCTCACCCCTGTGATGTGGACAAAGGGCACCACAAGGCAGCAGTCTTCTCTCCTCAGTGCTTGTCCTGAGGACACACCGTGGTCCCTCTGCCGGTTCCTCTGGCGACTGCCTGGGGCCCACGACCCCGTGTTGAGTGTTTAGTGTTCCCTCCTTTGGAATCCGGTCCAGATCTGCTGCGTGGACTCCCTGCTCAGTCCCCTGTTTCAGCAGCAAGGAAGAGTGTGGGAATTCCTACCTCCCTGCAGCTGCTCACACAGGAAATTGTCTTATTTTCAGTGGTGGTCAAAGTGAACATCAACCAGCCAAATAGTATTTATAGCCTTTCTGAGACGTAGGAGATTGAAGATCTTGGAAGCAGTGAAAAAACTGTGCAGACTTTTAAAAATTTGGGGGAGAAAAATATAAAACATTCTTTTCAACATGTTACATTAAATATTATATAATAAAAACATTTCACTTTCTTTTAATGTACGTATATCTAAATCAATTATATATTCATAGTAAATACAAAACATGTTTCCTTGTAGCGACATCTCTACAAATATTTAGTTGGCACCAAAAGCATCTATATACGTATGATTTTTCTAAGGAGGGGTTGTCAGCTACATAATAAGACTGGGCTGCAAGGCACCAATTTGTGGACTATTTGTGGAGAGCCTCCCACAACCCTAAGAGGCCTGAGCATGATCCCTGAAATGAGAAAGACAGGGTACACTATCAGGCCGCTAGGTGGGGGAGGAAAGAGGGCATCGGAAGAGAAGTCAGGGCTGTGTTTCCGGTAAGATGTTTACCAGGATGGTCAGGCTTATGTTGTGTTAAACCTCGAGCTCTGGACCATCAAGATCCAAATTCAAATTCTGCCTATTTCCTAGTTCTTTTCAGGGATCAGTTATCTGTGCTTTGGTTTCTTCATCTGTACATGAGAATGGCAAAGACACCCCCATCGTAAGGTTCTTATAAAGCTTATTGCCCGATTCACACAGTTCTTGGCACATGGCCACAAATATTATTATAGCTGCATTATTACTGCCATCGTTAATCAAGACCGAAAAGCATGCTGAGGTAAAATAAGTTTGAGAAGCCGATTTTGAAAATAAAACGTGGAAAAGAATTCTTTACTGTCTGAATTTGTTCATGGCAAAGAGAAGCTGTAAAGTGCATTCTTTAATATGTGAAAAGGTACAGTGAGATACTTGGGAGGGAGACAGACATAGTCAAATGACTTTTATTAAAATGCATTGTTTTAATTATACTATTTTATTGCTTATTATTATAAATCCACCACTGTGCTTGATTTAGAAATTAAACTTTATCATACGTACAAATGTGTAGGAAAAGACATGGTGTATATTTGAGATTTGGTAGCACCTGTGGCTTCAGGCACCCTTCAGTGTCTTGGGACATATTCCTATGGATAAAGGGGGACTACTATACATCTGTAAATTCTTTGACTTCCTCCTTCAAGAGGTGGAATCTAATTTGTCTCTTTTTGAGTGTGGTCTATACTTTGCAACTTGCTCCTATTGAAAAATAAAGCGGACATGATTATATGAAATGTCAGAGATTAGGTCATAAAAGTTACTGGGATTCTTGTTTGTTCTCTTTTAAATTGCTGTCTCAGGAAGGAAGCAGCTACTGTGCCAGAATGACACTCACATACTGAGAGACTGAGGTGCCCTGCTGACCCCCAGAACGAGCCGATCGATGTGAGTCGCTGTGAGCAGAGTTCCTCCAGTGCCACTCGGGCCTTCAGGTCTGAGACCCAGACAACATCTTGACTGCAGCCCCAGAGACTAAACCAGAACCCCTCTACTTTGTCACTCCTAAAATCCTGACCCTCTAAAACTGCTGAGATAATAAATTGTTACTCAGAGCTGCTAAAATTGGTGGTGCATGATGATAGAACTCAATAAGCAACACATTTGTATAGTTGCACTCTGAGAGAAAGAAAATCCTTCTTAAACTATCCGTGTCATCTGTGTCGGGGGATCTTACAGAGCCTACACTTTTCAGTCTTGCCTTTGCTTGGCCTCTCAGAAGCACTCAACCCAAAACTCGAAAATCTCTTGCCTTTCTTCAAGCTGTTACTGTATTTCCTGTATAAAATTCAGGTGTTTTATCCATCCCAGGCTTCTCACTTCTAGAGAGGTAATCATTTTGTAAATTTTGTGTTTATCACCTCCATGCATATTTTTATGCTTTTACTGTATCAATCTGTACCAATATCTTTGATACTATTTGCCAGAGTTTACCATAATTTATAAAACGATGCATTTCTGCAGCATGCTTTTGGTGAGTGAAGCGTTGGATGTTTAGATTTATCTGTGTTGGCATGTGTAGCACTAAAGCATTCAGATTGTCTTGTATTCATTCTATGACCACATCATGATTTATTTATCAGGACTCTTTTGGGGCATTTAGGTCATTTCTAGTTTTTTACTCTTGTTAATATTACCAGTATCATTGTTACAGCCCAAACCTTTACTCCATAGTTGAGCGTTTCTCTAGGGTACTTGTTAATCTTTAACTTCCTAGAGATGATCAAAACAGCCTACAAAATGGTTTGCGAATTTAAGCTGTTGTCTTATTATATGGGAAATACCATTTCTTTGCACCCTCACCAACATTTTGTAAGTACCAGGCTTGTTTCCTTTCCTTTTCCTTCCTCCTTCCTTTCTTCCTTTGAATTGCTTTAGTTATATGTGGTAGTACGGTTTTATCATTTATAGAGAAGTTAAGCATTATGTGTGTTTTTTTGCCATATACATTTCTACCTCTGCGACTTTTTAATTTTTTTTGTCTATTTTTTTCTTACGTTACTTGCTTCATTGGATTGATTGGTAAGAATTATTTGTGCCTTTTCCATACTACTAATTTCTTACATAAATACATACTTTGAGACTTGTTTGCTTTTAAACTACAGTGTCTTACCAAGCAGAAATTTTAAATTCCACTTTAAGTGAACACAAAATCTTTTTACAATTTAGATGTTTTGTGTTCAGTTCAAGAAATCATACTCCTCACTATGAAAAACTTGTTATATATTTTTGTACATGCAGATTTCATTTCTTCACATTTAGGTTTTTAATTCATGTGAAATTTGTTTGGAGTAAGATGCTACACAGAGATCTTATTTCAAATCTTAAAATAGGTGACTGATTTTCCCAGTTTCAAATATCATGTGGTTTATTTTCCTCCCTGGTTTGTCCTATATAACCATCAAATAATCATGGGTCTTTCTCTGAGCTCTGTCCTTCGTTCATTGGTTATTTTTGTTTGTTAATAGGCTACTGTCATACACTTCCAATTTTATAGACTTATCATAAATTTTAGTATCTTATGTATCATATTTGTCTTGGATATTCTTGATATTTTCATTTTATAAATAAATATTAGAAACAGCCTGTCATTTTTTTGTAAATACTCTTTATGATTTTGATTAGAATTGAATATAATTGATAGACCAATTTGGAGAGAACTGGAATTGCCATGATGCTGTGTTTCTTCTTTTATAAATATGATTATCACCAACTCATTTATATTTTTTAAAACACAACTTTAAAGTTTTGTAAGTTTTTCCATAAAGATCTTGAAGATCTTGCTAGAATTATTTTAAAAGTGCATTTTAAGCTTTTGATTTCTCTGATGTAACTATTTATACAATTGTGTTACATGGCAATTGGTTATTTCTACATCAACATTTTCCTTAACTTTAATGTAATTTCTTATTAGTCCCAGTGGATTGAAATATTCTAAGATTTTTTTCCCTTGGATTATCTTATTGTCTGATAAAAGCAACAGTTTTCTCTCTTTCTGATCTTTACCCTCTTTAAAATTGCAATGACTTGAATCTCCATTATAATGTAGACAGAGGCACATTACCTTATTCCTGATGTGTTTCTAATGTTTTATCATGTAGTATGGTGCTTTTAGTAACTTTATGGCAGATATCTTTATTGGGACCTTGTTTTCCCTCATATCATTTCATAAAACTTAACTTTATCATTATTTTTAACTATGTAATTATTTAAACACTATATATATATATATATTATTTTTATAATTATCTATTAATGACTTCCTCGGTCTGATTTTATAACTGGAACATGGTAAGTTTTGAACAAATAACTATTGAACAAACAAATGAGTTCGCCTCAACCTGATTTCTGTACTTTTCCTCAGAAGTCCAAGGAAAGATATTTCCCCAATGTTATTCCTGGCCTTTAGCTATGACATTGAATTTCATAGTTCAAAGGGAACCTCAGATACTGTTTATTCTAAACCACTCAAGTTTCTGACGAGGAACTTGTGAACTTGCTTTTTCCTTTTGTTGGAATAATCTCATCCTTTTACACATCCACATTCCCTCACCTATTTCTTTTTGGTCTCAGATTTTAATACAAATGTCACTTTTCCCAGGAAGTCTTTATGACATGTTCACACTTGAGAATCTATGAATTGATACTTCCCCATCTCAGCATACATTCCATTTAAATTATAACATCTTAAAATATTTGCCCATATAGCAGACTTAAAAA